>MJUU01063819.1:0-33297 GCA_002080025.1 Modiolus philippinarum | reverse complement strand
CAGTATGTTGTTAGAAGCTTTGTCTGCAGGGACAATGACGTAATTTTCATGGAGGTTGGACAGAGTTCTTTCTACTAGGGGATCTTCAAATATACTGGGATTTCTGGATTTCATAGCTGTTTTTAGGCGCCGGATGCGATTTACAATTAATGACTTTATGGACCTGATCCAGTCGGACAATGTCTCAACGTCCTCTTTCTCTTTCTTTGCCCACTTCCTAGCATAGTCTTCAACTGCATCCATCAAAATCTTGAAGTTGTACTTCCAATTGATGTGCTGGGGCTCACGAAATTTGGGACCTTTTGAGAAGATATCTCGTAGTTTGAGGTTGTCTACGATATCTAGGTCACCAGTTATAACGTGTCCAGCCGGACTATAATTGAATGGGGAAGAGGAGCAAGCACAATCAGGTGGTTTGGCTTTAAAGTCATCAATTTGGAATTCACGCAATACCCGTTTGTAATTGAAAATGGAAGTTGCAATTGGTTTAGTGTAGGAATATGAGATAAGTGGAACTGATTGATCATTAAAATAAGGAGAAATTTGAAAAATTTCTGTTGTGTTTAATGAATGTATATTTCAATTACATACATGTAAATTCTAAAACCGAAGGATTAACTCCCTCCATCGTAGTTTAATTCCTTAGCTATATTTGATATTACTGATTATTCGGATTTCGTTTGGTTTTATGCATTCTAAACATTTTTTAAATTATGGATTTCCTTTGTTTGGGTTCTAGGGCTGCTGATAAGGAATAAATTTCCGAAATGGCTAACAGCTCATTAAAATTATTGCAATTGGAGTTGACATATGTGTTATGGTCTCATGTTCATTTACTCCATATCCTTTCGTAAAATATGTATAAGAATATTTTGTTGAATTATTTCATTTAAGGATATGTTGGGTTTTTTTTTCTTGAATTATGAGGGGGTCCAAGCACATGGTAAACGCCAAGGTGAGACTTGTTCATCATCTGACTTCAGGTTATACCTGCCAATACCTATTTCAGAATAGTTCAGTCTTGTCGATAATTGAGCGCCGAAAATATTGTCCTTTTAAAAGCATGGAACATTTTAAAAAGTATTTTTTCTTTCCATATGTATTGGAAATCATCAAATGAAAAGTTGTTTCAGAAGTGAACGATATTTTTACACAACCATGCAAACTTCGGTGCCGAAATATGCATTATTGAAGTCAGGAGAAGGGAATTTCCATTATCTAAATGAAATGCCACAGACTTTAACGTATCAGGTACTTTATACATGAAAAAATTCAAACAATTAAAATCAATTTAAGATTGAAGGAATAATATCCACTACAATCAAGCATAATATTATTGGTTATAAAAATAGTGTAAATTCAATACTTTCATTTCAACGATGTCTACTTTAAATTAGCCTGTGTTTCTGCAGACGTTTTACAAAACAAACACTCAAAATAAAGATACTACAATATTTTATTAAAATGTTGTTACATAAATATGAAGTGAACTGCAGATTCAATAATACATCAAGCACACAATATTAATCAAGCACTACAGATGCTAATGATAATCATATCTCACAATATTGTAACACATGTATTCATCGATTTATTTGATAGTGTTGATGTAACTCTTTAGGTATGATGTACCATGGTGAATAAAAGGATATGGAGTAAATGCACATGAGACAAAATCTCTTCAAATACATGGTAAAAAACAAGCAAAGGAACAACGCTTTTATTGTTGTTCTTCATCTTGAAGTCAACATGAGGCCTTCAACAATGACTTTTGCTCATACCTCATAGTAAGTTCAAGACGGCCCCTAGCACCGGTTTAAGCGGAATTCTTTGCTAAATTGCCAACCTGAATATTGATATGTAACAAGTATTAGCTTTCCAAAAAGCTATTCTGACGTCAGTATTTCACCTAGACAATAGATGGTATATTTTGTTTGACCAGAATTTCCTAGTTACATATTCGTATGATAACCAAACAAAACCCACAATATAATTCAATATAATTCGGTTCTCCTGAGATATAGGAAGGACATATTTAACAAACGAACTGGTTTCTTTGTTTTTTATTCCGATAAACTGGTCCGCCGTTCCGCAAATTTACTTCTAAAGATAGATGTGAACCTTAATTCTGTTCATATTTATATGGTTCTGTACATAGCTGTTAAAACTACAACATACGCAAAGATTCAAGCATTAAATTAAATACAAAAGAAGACTAAGTGAAGTTGAAAATTATCAAATACCAATCCATAATTTAAGCTGATTAAACTATCAATAATTGATGTCTTAATATTCTGATATTCTGATATCAAAATCACTCATTTTTGTCTTTTCATGCTTGTTTCCCTGTATATATCACACTTTATTTAAACAACAATGACACAAAGAGTTGTCCGTAAGGCAAAAAAAATGCCACTAAGGATAACATGCATATTCATAATATGTAGCAAAACTGTCCATGAACCAGACAAAAATACCATAACTAACTAGCAGTATATTTCCCCACAAAGACTGGGGCTATAATAAGATGCATTGGAAGGGTAAGTATGATATACCATCCTCCCATTGAACAACTGAGAAGGGTAATGAGATTAGGTATTTGTCATTCCAAACATTAAAAAAAACATATTGAGAACAAATTCAATTAGTAATTGATTGACGGATTTGACATAACCGGTTTTGACTCAACCCTGGATTGTCTCACTGATAGTGTGACGGGTGGCGCTAGCGGAGCAGGACATGCTTGCCAATCCGGAACATCTGATATCACTTTCAGTTTTTATGGATTTTTATTGGTTTTGTCTATGATTAGAAAATGGCATGAACCAATTCGCTACCAAAGAGATCTTTCAAAACAACATACGCCTCACTGATAGTAACTATAGCGGGGTAGGACATGATTATCCTTCCGGAACACCTGATGTCACTCCCGGTTTTCATGGGAGTTCATACTATGAGTGCCTTAGTTCTTAATGTCTTGTTTTTATTTCTGAGCATCGTGGATGTGTAACGTCTTTATTTTACTCTGTTGTCGTTTCTGTCATGTCTTTGGACTTTGATTTTTGTGATCATCACTTACCTTGTTTCTTCTGTATTCTTCTGCCGTTTTTGCATAAAACTAAAAAAAATTATTGATATTTTCAAAGTCACGTTTATACGCTTAACATGTGATATATACCAAAGCCAATCCAAACGCGTACTATTTGCGATTAAATGTTAGAACATCCGACACCATTGCTATAACAACTGGAATACAGCAAACAAAAATAGCTAGCCATCCAATGATACTGGAGGAGAGTCGGTAGTCCAGAGCACACATTTTTGAGTACTTGTACGCAGTCGTAGAATTTCGATTAATTGTAATATTTTTTTGAAGGTTGGATATGCGGTCTTTCAAATACACAGCTAGTTCTTCCTGTGACAGGCTTAGATTTTGCAGAAAACTCCATGGATTGTCATTTCCTGTCGTTGTACAAGGACAAAAACATGTGACCGATATGTCTGACGTATTCTGTACTGAGGGTGGACCTGACATCGCAGTTGTTTGTGTGAACTCTTCCGCTGGTTGTGTGATATCCGGTGTTATAGACGTTGTTTCTTCTACTGGACATACGGATACTGAACCAATATCATTAATTAGATCTACAAACAGAAAAGAAGTTAATACTTGAATATATTTACGGAATTGCTGAATGGCATAGCCAATAACATCAATGTAGGTAATTCAGTGCTTTGAAGTCTAAATCTGTAGTGGATTATCTTTCAGTCTAAGGCTTTAAGGAGATATTAAAGCCATTCGGTTTCAGTCGATATCAGCTATTTGTATATTTGTACTGTATATTCTTGCTATGTTGCGTCTCTTAATATACATAATTATAGGAATAAAAGTAATTTTGTGGAGTTATTGATGTGTTAACGCGGCTTATTCGATTAAAAACTGAATTAAGTCGGAAAGACTTTAAATAATCTGTTTCAGCGAAAGGTCGCATTTACACATTTATAAACACCTCCAAAATTATTTTTGTTTCATATAATTCCAATCTATTGAACTTGACAGTATGTTGTCACCGGATTAAGCGTAACTATATATTGCATTATATGCCATGGAGTGTATTAATGGGCAAGAAGCATTGTTGGTTATGACCATCTAAACGAGAAAGAACTTCTTAGTTGGTTATGACGCTTGCCAATGAAATTAAACATTGCAATTACGACTGGAATTATGAATTATAGCTAACTCTTTCTGACTGGTTTATCTTATCAAACGACCATATGGGTTTCTTACTACATTAGTTAGGTATAGTTGGGATGTGATTGATTGATTGATATTGGGTTTAACGTCACTTTCAGCAGTATTTCAGCCATCTCATGACGGTAAGTTTTAGTGGTGGGGAAGCCGGAGTACCCGGAGAGAACCACTGACCTTTGGCAGGTAACAGTTGGGATGTGAAAAAGAATTAATATACAAATTATCGATAGAACATGCTTCAAATGGAGTCCGTACATTTGATTCAAAATATGAAATATCATCGTTTTCAGAAAAACCGTGATTGGTTTAATACAAGAAATAATTTGTAGAATGTACAAGACGAAAGATTCAAATATATCTTGTAAAACGAATTTATACTAGAAAAAAACTGATTGATAGGTATCTTGTGGTCAAAGTTTCCTTCTCATGTTCTACATGACCTGATTTTTGAGACAAATGTTTTTAGAAAATTAGTCAAGAACCAAATTATAATAATTTTTGCAGTTGTAAAATTGATATCTAAACGATACAGCAATTAGGTTTGTAAACCAAACAAATTAACGAACTATTATCCCCTTTTAACTAAAATACCCAAGGTTCATAGAAAACCAGTGTATCTAAATTTAAATCATTCATTGCTGACTTGCATAGTTACTTCACACCGGACTGGTCAGACTAGTAATTCCTTCTTTGTAAGTAATGACAGTGGCCGTAAAATATAAACAATTATTATAGAATACCAACAGATCAAAGCACAAGAAAAGTACATAAATCAAAGACCAAAGAAAGGGGAAATATTTAAACAATATATACTCTTGGTCATAAATGGGAAATATTCGTATTTTCTGAGCCAAAACTTTCACAGAGGAAGAAATAACTAAATACCGAAGTTACTGAAGTGATAAAAATGTTAAAGTTTTTGATCGACAATATATTTGTCCAGTTTGAAGGACTTGTTTTTCAACAGACCATTGGAATTCCAATCGGCACAAACTGTGCACCTCTTTTAGCCGACCTGTTTCTCCACTCTTATGAGGCTGAATTCATTGAAGGGCTTCTTCAAAATAAAGACAAAAACTGTCCCAGTCCTTTAATTTCAGTTTCCGTTTTTATCATTTAACAACCCTTGCTTTGGTGACTTTCTTCATCTTATTTATCCACATCGGCTTCGTTCCTTGACCTTCATCATGAAATTGACAACAGAGGTACATTACAAACTAGTCTGTATGACAAACGCGATGTCTTCACTTTTCCAAAATTCAACTTCCCTTTTCTTTGTAGCAATATTCCAAAAGCATCAGCATATGGAGTTTACATCTCACAACTCATTCGCTACTCAAGGGCTTTTGGTCGATAAAGTGACTTCCTTGATAAAGCCCAGTTGCTTACAAATAGACTACTTAAGCACGGGTACATTAAAAAAAATCTTAAAGTCATCACTACAGAAGTTTTACGAACGACATCACGATCTTGTGGATCGCTATGGGATATATGTTATTCAGATGACAACAGATCTTTCCCTCTACGACTAAAGTTTGTTTTTTCTCCATCGGATTTGATTTTACTACCGGAGTTAACATGTTCAACACGGCGGGTGTCTTATAAGAAGCAGGAGATGCTTACTCTACCTGAACACCTGATCTCACCCATGGTTTTCATTGGGTCCGTGTTGTTCATCTGAATGTGTGTCTATTTTCTTTTTTGTCCCGTACTCAAGTGGTGTCCTTGTTTCTTAGTGTGTCCGATGCTGCCATTGTCCATGGATTGTTCGTTCTTTTGATTGACGGTTCGGTTCTCACTTACTTAAAGTTTGGAAGTATTGTGCAAAAAAGTGTGTGGATGAGAGTATAATATTTTTTTAAAACACTGGTTTCTAACTGTAAACCTGTGAAAGCCCTGATTCGCCGAATCTGTGAGACCATTCCTTCAGCCCATTCTGAAACCCATTTTTTTGGTGAAAATGGGACATTTTTGAAATCAATTTTTGGGTGTAAAAATATTTCCTTGCAATTTCCGATGCCCACCGTGTACAAGAATGATTTAAGTGATGGATTGTCTTCACCACCTTCCAGTGCAGCTTATATTATTGATGGAAACTTTCTGTTGCATTTGATGCCATCGAATAAAGCAGCAAATAATGAAAACTGGCACGAATGAAACTTATCCAAGATCTTTCATGCTTGACTTGGTCTTTGACAGATACATGGAACCATCAATTAAAGATAGTGAACGAGGTCGTCGCGGTACGCATGAACAAGAGTATGTTATAACTGTAACAGAACAGAGATGTCCTAAGAATCTTCAGGAACCCCGAAATCCAAGTCATTCAAAATCAACTTGCCATTATTTTTGGTCAATGAATGGGAACACCAAAAATATGCTGATGTATAAGGTAAATGTCATCTTTATATTGGTGTAGAAGACAATTGTTATCTCTTTTTCGTGGAAGACAAAGAGGTTAAGAGAGAAAATGTTTTAGGTCTGAAATGTAACCATGATGAGGCCGATACGAGAGTTTGCCTTCATGTTAAAGATGCAGACAGAAGCACAGACAATATAGGGATAAGAGCATCTGATACTGATATAGCTGTTATCATGTTGTATCATATTCACAAATTTACTTCTAAAATTTGGATGGTCGTGGGTATCAGTTCAAAGAACAGCAGGTGTTTGATATGTTTAACCGATATTGCAAAAAGTTTAGGACGACAATTGTGTGCGTCACTCCTAGCATTTCACGATTACATTGGATGTGACTATCCGTCGGCATTTGTACGAAAAGGTAAAGTAAGGTCATTTACACTTCTAGAGAAAGATGTGACAACAAAACAAGCCTTTTCAAAATTAGCAATTAAGGAGGTAATAGATGAAGAAACATATAGGTCCATAGAAATGTTCACATGTCGTCTTTATTGCGCAAAAAGAATCCGTCCTACATTAATGAGCACAGATATAGTGTAGTGGAAAAGGCATATGTACCTGGGAGAAATTGCAAGAATCCGCTGGAAAAATTATGTGGAATGGATGGTTGCAATATTCCACCTTGTTTCAGGGAATTATGTATATAGAAGTGCTTTTGTAGCGAGAATGTGGGCAAAAGCAGACAACCCAGATATTATCCAGAAACCAAAACCTGCAGATGGTTGGGACATTTGTGATGGTGTATATGCGATTTTCAATCAGTTTCCCTTGACTAAATCTTTTTGGCACGTAAATCTTCAAATCAGTTTTTCGAAAACAATTTCATATTTTCACGTTCTCTTTATTTTTTCGATGGCATTGCTTTGTGGTTCCAATCTTTGTTTTGATATGTGACTAAAATGTAAATAATCTTATAGATATGTTTTGATACATGTACACAAAGGGTATGAAGAAATAATACATTATGAGACAATCCAAGGGAAAATTATAACTTAACAATCACATGCAATCTATATGCTTTCCTCTTATTAATAATAATAAGTGCTTTATTATATTTATGAAGTCCATTTGGTGATCAAAGGCATACTTCTATTCTTGCAAACAGTTTCTGTTTTAAACGAAAATCGTCTATACTACATGGAGAAAAAAATAAGATTTTGGATCTTATTACAAATGGGGGAAACAATATAAATGGAATACGCAAATAATAATATCAATGTGAAAGGCTTCAGTGTTTTATTTTAAGGTTTTACCCATGTTTTTGTCAGTATCTAAAAGTTTTATTTAGCCAACCTTGATGAACTAATAAATAACAAACTCACCTCCATCAAATGCCCATTTTGCTTGCTCTTTAGATCTGATTCCGATATAATCTATGATTACCGAGGAAGAAAGCTCCAAGTAGAAGAGTACTGTTTCGTGCACTGTATTTCCACTTCCGACTGCTATATTTCCCTTCTCCCATGAAATCCAAAAGTCATTCATCTTGTTACATAGCAACGTTAGAGACGTAGCAGTTTCTTTTGAGACATTAGATTTTGGAAATGTGTGAGCAGTAATGCACGTCTCTTTAAAAAGTATCACATATCTTGGCTTGAATGCTGCACAATTACTTGATAATCCGATTCTTGCATTTTTACAAGTTTGTAAAGAAAAGTTCAGTGAATGATAGCCCACATCTGTTATCCTTTTTTTATTTATGCTAGACACCCATTTATCGTTATCCGTTGATAAGATAACGGTTGCTGTAGTAACTGCTGTAAAAAGAGAAAAAAGCATTGGTGACTGTAAAATTGGTATATTATCAATTTGATATCGTTTGAATTAATTTATTTAATTAATGAAGATATGATCACATGACTTATTGTTGAAGGCCTCATGATGACTTCAAGATGAAGAACAACAATAAAAGCGTTGTTCCTTTGCTTGTTTTTTACCATGTACAGATGGGTGCAGACGCAACGTCCCAAAAAGTGCACTTAAAGTGAACTTGAAGTTCACTTTTCAAGTGCACTTCGCGTTCTCTTAGCTGTCGCGAAGTTCACACTTTTGGAATAGGTAGCTATTCCATGACAGGTATTATCGCGTTCACTAGTGAACTTCAAGTGCACTTGAAAGCTGTCGCGAGGATCACTACTTAAAACGAGGTTATCTTATATATAGTTAGATCGAATTTTAAGCGATAGCCGAGGGAATAAAAATATATTTCCATGTAGCGTTCTTTTGGATAAGCAAATGCGAAAAAATACCAATGCAGTTGTATATAAAATATTGTTAAATATAAAACATGTCAGATTATATTTTCACGCTACAAAAATGAATATAGACGTGTATACTAAATATTTACAAATGACCAAAATAATTCATTTTTCAAAAAAAAAATACTTATTATATCCTTTGAAGAAGTTTTTTATGTTACGATATAGCTTTTTGTAAATCTTTATATAATTACGTTTGAGGAAGTTATCTTTTCAAAGGAGTTTTATATGAGGTAATTTTGGGAAAAATACATGTGACAATTGAAATAAGCACCAACATATAATATCTCCCACTTTTGGATTCATTTTTGACAAAAGATGCATAAATTTGGTATTGCGAGAGAGGAAAACAGCTAAACTACAAAATATTTCAGTCTTACAAATGTATAAGGTGATTTTGGAAAAAAATACATATAAATGTTGTGTTGCGGCAATTGAAATAAGCACCCACATATAATATCTTCCACTTCTGAGGTCATTTTTGATAAAAGATGAATAAATTTGGTATCGCGAGAAGGGAAAAAAGCTGAAATGCAAAATATTTCAATCTTTTAAGGTAATTCTGGGAAAAATACATAAAAATGTTGTGTCGCGACAATTGAAATAAGCACCGACATATAATATTCTCCACTTCTCAGGTCATTTTTGACAAAAGATGTATAAATTTGGTATCACGAGAAAGGAAAAAAGCTGAAATGCAAAATATTTCAATCTTATAAGGTAATTTTGGTAAAAATACATATAAATGTTGTGTCGCAACAATTGAAATGAGCACCGACATATAATATCTCCAAATTTTGAGTATATTTTTGACAAAAGATGTATAAATTTGGTATTGCGAGAAAGGAAAAAGGCTGAAATACAAAATATTTCAATCTTATAAGGTAATTTTGGGAAAAATATATATACATGTTGTGTCGCGACATTTGAAATAAGCACTGACATATAATATCTCCCACTTCTGGGGTCATTTTTGATAAAAGATGAATAAATTTGGTATCGCGAGAAAGGAAAAAAGCTGAAATGCAAAATATTTCAATCTTATAAGGTAATTTTGGGAAAAATACAATATAATAAATGTTGTGTCGCGACAATTGAAATAAGCACCGACATATAATATTTCCCACTTCTGAGGTCATTTTTGACAAAAGATGTATAAATTTGGTATCGCGAGAAAGGAAAAAAGCTGAATTGCAAAATATTTCAATCTTATAAGGTAATTTTAGGAAAAATACATATAAATGTTGTGTCGCGACAATTGAAATAAGCACCGACATATAATATCTCCCACTTCTGAGGTCATTTTTGACAAAAGATGTATAAATTTGGTATCGCGAGACTTTGTCTCATGTGCATTTACTCCATATCCTTTTATTTACCATTTATTTTTGATCTTTTGATATGCATTGACGAAGATGGACGTTTGAAATCTAAGCTATTACATGATAATATGATAATATGACAAACGTGATGATGAACTTTCCCTTTCTGAGCAGTAATATACCTACCTCTCCAGCTTATGGAGTGTACACTTCACAGTTGATTCGTTACTGTAGAATATGTAGCGTATACATAGATTTTTTTAATAGAGCAAAAACACTGTCCCAAAAGCTGCTTAGTCAGGGATTTGTTCAGCCTTTGTTACTTTCATCCCTTCAGAAATTCTATGGCCGTCACTATGACATCATTGACAGATATGACGTGTCTGTGTCCCAAATGAAAATGAACATTTTCAGCTAGATTTCACGTCTTCACGGATTTGACATATCCGGTTGTGAGTCGACCCTGGATTGATTCACTGATAGTGTGACGGGTGCCACTAGTGGAGCAGGACATGATTACCCTTTCGGAGCACCTGATGTCATTCCAGGTTTTCATGGGAGTTCACACTTTGAATGCCTTAGTTCTTAATGTCGTCTTTTTTATTTCCCTACATTGTGGCTGTCTCACGTCCTTGTGTTGTCTTTGTTTTTCTCTGTTGCCGTTTTTGCCATGTCTTTGGACTTCGATTTCTGTAATAATCACTTCCTTTGTTCTTTCGGTATACTATTGCCGTTGTTTACTGTATTTTTTAGATTGATCAGAAAACATGCAGTATATAAAAAGTTGAATCGCATGTTACTAAAAATAGTAATGCTTATCACTTTTGTAAAAAGAACATTAAAATCTTATTTAATTCATTAAATTGTATTATTTAAGAGTGTTATAAATGATACACATTATATTACATTAAAGTAAATTGAATTCTAAATGTATATATTTTTTTGACAATTCAATTATATCTTGCATTGAATTATTCAGGCAATGGAAATATTCTATTTAGTGTTTCTGTATATCAATATCATAGCAATTATTGTATGTGTGTGAGGTTGATACGATCTAATATCAACCCGAAAGCATATCGACCTCGGAATTCATCATCTACCTCATACACAGACTATATTAGCCAATATCTTGCATCACAAAAATGTAAAAAACAAAATACCCCCATATTTCAAACACACATCAGTCCCGATCATTTTGTACACCTATACTTCACCAATCGCGTCTAACATTTTCAACCATAAACGTGTATTGCAAAACCTTACCACCGACGACCTCAAGTCTAAACTACCCGATTGTTCATGTTCTGATTCACCATACAGTTTTAGTCCCTGTGGTCACGTCATAACGGGAGATTTTAGTATCATTGAAAACAAGTCTCTCCGTGATGTCCTTGCAAAAGGGCCTAACTTCCGTGAACCACGTTCCATCAACTGGGAACAAAATTTCAAACTTCTTATGGATGTTGTAGAGGACTACGCCAGAAAATGGATTAAGCGTGAACAAGATGAAGACCTTGATTCCCTCTCGGAGTGGATTAAGGATGTGGGGTCACTGATTTTTAAACGAATCAATCAGCTACAAGGGTCAATGAGAACTAAAGCATCATCTATTTTCAAAAATGCTGACGTGGCCAGTTACTTGTCCTCCATTCCTGACAAATATGTCGTCGTTCCTGCCGATAAGGCCCCAAATAATATCATTTTTATTTGCAAAAATCATTATATAAATTGTTAAAAGAAAGAACTAGGCATTGATAATTCCAACGGCAATCCAACTTACGCAGCTACTACTCTGTCAAAGGAGGAGATATTACAGAACCATAAATCTGTTTTGCTTTCCTTCGGGATTTCCACCAAGGATGAAGACACAGATCTCCCCTCTTTGTATTGGGTACCTAAATTACATAAATGTCCATACAAAGAACGATACATCGCTGGATCTGCCAAATGCTCTACAAAACCTATATCTAAATTGCTAACCTCAATCTTGACAGCTGTTAAAGAGGGCCTTCAAAAATACTGTGATGCTTGCTTTTCAAGAAGCGGTGTAAATGAAATGTGGATTTTGAAAAACTCCAAAGATCTACTTGACATCTTAAACTCTAGATCATTATCATACTGTAACAATATTAAAACTTTCGACTTCTCCACACTTTACACTACTATTCCTCATGAACAACTAAAATCTCGGCTGAAAGGTTTAATTCATAGATGTATCTCACGTAAGAACGGTGAGCGAAGATATAGGTACATTGTTGTAGGTAGAGAACAAGCCTACTTTGTGAAAAATGACTCTGAATCGGAGAAAAAATATACAGAGGAAAATGTGATTAAAATGTTAGAGTTTCTGATCGACAATATATTTGTCCAGTTTGGAGGACTTGTTTTTCAACAGAATATCGGAATTCCTATGGGCACAAACTGTGCGCCTCTCCTAGCCGATCTGTTTCTTCACTCTTATGAGGCTGAATTCATCGAAGGGCTTCTTCAAACTAAAGATAAGAAACTGGCCCAATCCTTCAATTTTAGCTTCCGTTATATAGATAATATTTTGTCATTGTTTTCTGTGTTCTCGATTTGGCCATGCCTTTGGACTTCGATTTTTATAAATTTCACTCCTTTGTTCCTTCGGATTTCTACTGCCGTTGTTTTGTCACTAAACAACCCTCGCTTTTGTGATTTTCTTCATCTGATCTATCCAAAAGCTGTACGACAAACGCGATGACTTCACCTTTTCAATAGTAAACTTCCCTTTTCTTTGTAGCAACATCCCAACAGCGCAAGCATATGGAGTATACATCTCCCATCTCATTCGCTATTCAAGAGTCTGTGTTCGATACAGTGACTTCCTTGATAGAGCCCGGTTGCTCACAAATAGGCTACTTCAACAAGGGTATGTTACCCAAAACTTGAGGTCATCCCTCCAGAGGTTTTACCGTCGACATCACCATCTTGTGGACCGCTATGGGATATCTGTTTCCCAGATGACAACAGATCTTTCCCTTTACAGCTTTATTATTGTTTCCTCTACCGGATTTGACTTTACTACCGAATTTGACATGTTCAACACGGCAGGTGTCTTATCAGAAACAGGAGATGCTTACTCTACCGGTGCACCTGGTCTCACCCATGGTTTTTTATTGGGTCTGTGTTGTTCATCTTTGCGTGTATGTATCTTCATTTTTTTCCTGTGCCGTGCTCATGGTGTGTCTCTGTTTCTTTTTTGTATCCGGTGTTGCCATTGTCCTTGGATTGTTCGTTTTGGATTGACGGTTCGGTTCTCACTTACTTTGTATAATATTGCATTTGGAAGTCAAGTATGTAAATCAATATTATGATCTGCAAACGCACACAAACGCATCAATATGGCAATATAGAGGCAACAATAACGGTAAAGGAAACATAATTAGACAAGTATGCTGCAAATAGCACCAGCTATATACATTCCGTAATAATATTTAATTCATGTATAACGAATATGAATATTAAAATTTAACTTTTCGAAATCAAATCATATGTCAAGATAGCTGATACTGAAACATACACAATTATAACTGTTACATAAATTAAAAAAAAATGTTTTTTTTTTAATTGTAATTATCTTAGTACATTACAAGCAGAGACGTTTTTAATTTAAAGTGTTTAAATGTGTATGGTACATTTTTTAACAATATTTGTTATTTACATATACATATTTATAAAACAGTCTATAATGAAGCCTATTATATACTACGATATTATCTTCTTTGCAATTGTAGGTTTAGATATTAAAAAAAGTGAATAAAAGACAGTCCTTGTTTGCGTCCGTCGTCCTAACCCCCCGAACTCAAAGGAGGAGAGAAAGGTATCCAGAAAATAAGACATCTGAAAGAATACATTTTATAGTTTTCTGTTAATGGAGATGATACTCAGATAAAATTATTTTGTGCTTAAAATTATTAGAGATTGAGATTCATTTAAGGTAGTTCGAGCCTAATAGAAATATCATATATATTTTTTAATTTTAAGATATTTTGTAGTTCTAAGCCCTTTTTTTTCAAAAAGTAAAATAAAAATGATATGTCACCGATCATCTTTTCCTGTAATCAGACTTTAAAAATCGGGCAAAATTCAGTAATTTTCAGCAATATTGACAAAGAACATATAGGGAACTGAGACAACATGCTTATTGTTCAGCTTTCTTTTGAAATAAACATCAGATAGGTTTTTTAAATTTTTTTTAAAATTTTTTGACATTTCAGAGGTATACATTTCAGCTATAAGTTGAGCTGATAAAATCTATATGTCACCGTTTGATTAAGAGAGATATTTCATATAGTTTACGAAACAGACAATATTTACTATAAAAGGGAGCTAATTCACGGGAAAGTATTATTATGACGTCACAATGAAAAGGCAAAATAATGAACATTCCGGCTTGAAAATCAAGTTAATTCCGCATCTGACTTGTGTTACGCAAATGCGCCCATCCAATGCGCCGGGTTATAGTGTCGAACTACCTTAAATTGCAAAAATGTTTAAGATGTCAAATTTTTACACTCATGGTCGAAGGAGTATCTCCTTCATGCAACGCTCAGGCAATTTTGTATTTCATTTACCAAAGCACTCAAAATTACACGATTAACTGACTTTAAATGTTGATTCTGATTCATTTAAAACATAAAAAAATTGTCATTAATCATTTTGGAATTACATTCTTCAATTTTTTCTAAAAGTGGTCGAAATGGCCATATGCAGAAACTAAATTTACAATAACTTCGGTATTTTATTGTTTGTTACCACTGGGTCGATGACACTGTTAGTCCCCGATGGTAAACACCAGCCCAGTAGTCAGTACTTCAGTGCTCACCCGAAAACCTATTTCATTTGGAAACATGCAATATCTAAATTTTTGAAATTTTTTGTTGAAAACTAAGGAGTATCTCCCTCATGCAACACTCTGTCCTTAGCTGATTTTGTCTTTCCATTTAAATCATATTTTGTTCTGTTCTCTATCAATTTTTAGACATCTTTGAGTTTATCATCTTCCAGATGTTGAGATTTTATCTTCCCTAAAGAGAAATCAATTGTTGAAATGGCCATATGCAGAATCTAAATTTGGTATTTTATTGTTTTTTACCACTGGGTCGATGCCACTGTTGGTGTACTGTTAGTCATCGAGGATATTCACCAGCCAAGTAGTCAGTATTTCGGTACTAATCCGAAAACCGATTTTATTTCGAAACTTGCATTATCTAAATTGTTGAAAATCTTGCTTAAAACTCCAAAATATCATTCTCAAGCAAAGCTCTGTCCTCAGCTAATTTTGGCTCTCTATTTAGAACATATTTGGTTATTCTTTTATTATTAATTTTTATATCTTTGAGTTTACGGTCTCCCAAATGTAAATATTTTATCTGAACTATAAATTGTCGAGATGGCCATATATAGAAACCTAACTTACAGTTAATTCGAAGTTTTGTTATTTGTTACCACTAGGTCGATGCCACTGCTTGCGACCGTACGTAAGTCCACGAGGGTACTCACAAGCCCAGTAGCCAGTACCTCAGTGCTCACCCGAAAGCCAATTTCATTTTGAAACATGCAATATCCGTAGCTGAGATTGTCTTTCCATTTTCGTTATATTTTGTTATTTGTTTCTCTATCAGTTTCTAAATATCTTTGAGTTTATGGTCTTCGCAATGTTTAGATTTTATCTGCACTGAAGAGACATAAGTTGTCGAAATGGCCATATGCAGAAACTAAATTAACAGTTATTTCGGTATTTTGTTGTTTCTTACAACCAAGGAGAACAAATGTTTCAGCAATTGTGAAGAAACGTGAAGCTGAATAGAAAAAAAGAGTAATAAAGTTTCTTACCTTATATCCCATTTATTACCGTAACGGTTCATACTCAAATCGAGAATTTCCAAAATTTCAATATTTTACGAAAGGATATGGAGTAAATGAACATGAGAACATAACGCATATGTTTACTCCAACTGAAATAATTTTAATGAGCTGTATGGCCATTTTGGAAATTAATTCCTCTTTAGCAGGAGCAGATCAAGTCCATTTGTTATTGAGAAATTTGAGAGGCGAAACATTAACTTTTTATATTTTATAAGGTATGGATATAAACAGGAAATTAACAATGGCATGATATGGAGTAAATATACATGTGACAAAATCTCTTCTTATATACATGGTTAAACCAGCAAAGGAACAACGCTTTTTATTGTTGTTCATCTTGAAGTCATCATGAGGTCTTCAACAATGGACTGTGCTCATACCTAAAAGTAAGTTCATGACGACCCCTGCGGTAAAAGTGATGTATTGAGACACATAGTGCCGTCTAAATCGACAAAGGCTTTGTGTGAACCAAAAAAAAAACTTCAAGTATCATCAGGTGCCCCTGATAAAAGAAAAAAGCCAATTGATACTATTATGGAAATATTGGTAAAATTAAAACGAAACATGACCATTGACAATATTATATATTTTTCGATGTATTCACTTTATCTTATTCCTTTTGGGACAAGAAATCAATTCATACATATTGAAAAAAATCTGCATGGAACAGTATTCTGTAATTTAGTCTAATTTTGATATAATGCTCATTATATGCTGGCTGTAAAGAAATATTACCGAACTGTAATACTAATTGATATGTTAAACTCAGTTATAGGGTTTCCATTTAGTTCGTTTTTAATAAAGATAAATCATTTCATTGTCTTCATAGCTGAAATATAATTACTTTACTGCTACAGCTTTATTAACAATGTCTTTTATACATCAAAATGACCATATGCAGAAACTAAATTTACAATAAATTCGGTATTTTTTTTTGTTTATACATGCATCTAATATAGCAGGGCATATCTTGGGTAAACATGCATCTAATATAGCAGGGCATATCTTGGGTAAATGTAGCCTTTTGAATATAAACTTGAAAATTACTAAATACTTTTAAATATCAAATTTCTTGAGAGACTAAATAATTGTTATATATTTTATCATTTATTGTCTTAACTTCATTTGAAAAACTAGATTTCTGATATCAGTATCCCTAATGTTCATACTACATTGTACTATATCGATTTAAAATATTTATTAGAGAAAAAGTGACTTGACATCAGATGATGAGAAAGGTTCCATTGTACATTTCTTTTGCTGACAAGAAAGTGTATTCAAACAAATAATGCAGGAATCAGAAGTAATTACACATGAGACGAAGTTTCTACTTATACATTGTAAAAACAAAGGAATGAAACACACATTTTAATGTTGTTCTTCATCATAAAGTCACCATGAGGCGGTCATTAATGCGTTTTTGTCATACCTCATAGTAGATTTAAGCACTAGTACTTCATTGGTAAATGTCGAACAACGCTAAGTACGTGGTTTCTGTTTCTCAGGGTCCTCAACAAATATTGCATGAATTAGCAAAGTTTTTTTTTTATCGTTGTCAGACAAAACGACCAATAGAATATATACAATCACAGGGCTTTCATCGGGTCAATTGCAAGAAAACTTTGCAAAACTGATTTGATGAAATGACATCATTGTAATAGGAAACAATGGCAGTAGAATACCGAAGGAACAAAGGAGTGAAATTTACAACATCTGGAATGAAACATGACCTACAGATGTTCATCATTTGAAATCCAGTTATTTGTTTTTTTGCGAAAGTCAACTGAAGCTAGTCAGCTTAACTGATCAATAATTTACCTTACACTTTTATAATTGCTGCCTAGGGATTCCGATACATAGAAGTAACCAAAAAGTGAATACATATATTTAATGAATACTATTTGTAAAGATCATTATTTTATATGCTCACCTTGTATAAAAAATGTATCTATAATAAAAATGAGTAAAATCCATTTTTGAACTTGTATTTCCATTCGCAAAACCTGCATAATAAAAAAAAAAATTGTTGCAGTTTTTAGTCATGCGAGATTTCTCTCATTTTCCTTTCAAACAGTATACATATACATATATATAGTTGCAGCTGTCATAAATAAGCAGTTTAAAGTGTATGGTTTCAACGTTTTAAACTTATAATTATGAGTACGAATAAAAGTTTCAAATAGTCATGCAAGTATAATGTACAATTTATTTCATGCATAGCATATGACACTTGAATATTGGTTTCCATTTGGCTTAAAACTCAAAATTATTACAAATTTCTACAGTGCATTAAAATATTATGTTATGGCGTATATGCAACATGATTTGATACACTTGGGAACACAGTCCGTGAAATTGCAAGATCCAACAACATAAGATTAAACAACGAAACTATAGTGATATATGATTTATAAATGGAATAATTTATAATGTAAAGCAATTGTTTTCTATTGCAAATGTTTAGTATTAACTACATCAGATAAGAGATCGTCGACAGACTTAAGTGATTGGTAGAGTTTGTTACCGGACTAACTAACACCGACTGTGACAAAACCGAACTTTTCACTGGCATTGTGATGGGTGCCACACGTGGAGCAGGTCATGCTTACCCTCCGGAGCACCTCAGTTTTTACAGGCCTTCACATTGCTAATGCTTAAGTAGTGTGGCGCTCTTGTTTATTTCTATGTACTTGTTTTGTCTTTGTCAAACTGTCTCAATTCGTGTTGGATGTGAATTGCCGTGATTTTGGATTTATGATTTTAGAATTCCCCGTTCCTGCTTCGGTATTCGTTTGCCGATGTATTGTGTCTATCAATAGACCCCTTATATTTTTTAACTCATCTGAGAGTAGTTCCTTTTTCATTTTGATTATCAGAATTACTATTTTATCCCAGGAATTTCAAATGAAAGGCCAGATATTATGTCGGTCCGTCCGTCATGCTTTGTTGTTACTTGAACGCCTCCTACATTTTCGAATTTCTGAATATTGGTGAAGAATTGTTGCATGCTTTATTATGCAATAAGTCCATATGTAATTGTATCGTTCACGTCTTCCCGGATTTGACTACCGACTTTGACATTTTCCCGGATTGAATCACTCACAGTGTGACGGGTTCTGTTAACAGAGCTGGACATGCTTACCCTTCCGGAGCACCTGATGTCACTCTCAGTTTCACTAGAGTTCACACTGTGAGTGCTTTGTTTTGAATGTTGTGGTTTCTGATTTCTGTGCTTTGTGTCTGTCTGGCGTCATTGTTTTTGTGTCTAGCGTCATTGTTTTCTGTGTTCTTGTTTTTGTTCTTTGGACTCCGATTTTTGTGAGTTTCACCCCTTTGTTCCTTCGGTATTCTACTGCCGTTGTTTCATTCTCATTGGCCAACGTCATGAAATATTTTTCGATTTTTTTCGTTTGCCCTTAATACGCTCCGCAAAAATATAGTGCAGAATATAAATACGTCGTTAACATGCATCACGAGGGTTTTGACGTACAGAATCGGAATTATAAGCGTTAAACACTGATTTTTATGAAATCATGTATGTATAAACTCCGGCACCTCACTCACAAACATTACATTAAGTCCTTCCTCAGTTTGTGAGTGAGCTACCGGAGTTTATACATTGATGATTTTCTAAAAATGAGTGTTTAATCGTATAATAAACTTTAGACTTTTTTATATCTGACTAGATGAGAAACTGACTACCATATTCGTCCAATAAATTTTGTTCAAATAAGTCATATTCAATAATTGGATAGTTTTTTTTTTTTCTGGAATTCTACTTAATTCTTGTTTTTGTGTGCTTAATGTATTCTTGTGTTTTGTTCTTTTTGGTATTTCAACGTCGTTGTTAGCAACAAACCGCGAGAAATGTGCAAATGTTCTTTTTGGACTTCTACCCAGTAACCATACTTTTTTAATATGTTTGTATTTGAGTGTTAATAGTAATTTTCAATTATCTGGAAAATACTGGACTTGAACGCTTAGGGTTTTACTTGCAAAGTTTCCGTATAAATGTCGTTTCCAACATGCTGATCTAGATATTATTTTTTACGTTGCCGAAAAGAGCGATTTCATTTCATTTATTATTGACAGTAAAATTGTGTTTTTCTCTATTAATAAAGAGATGCGTCTAATACAGATTGATTAATTATTTTGTAACTCATTAAAGACCTGTTTTGAGCATCTCTTTTGTTATGCAAGACACTTTAATTCTTGTAAATACTTTGGACTATTCCATTTCTCCTTTGTCTTCCTTTGATTCTCTCGATTTTTAAGCACTTTTACTGATAATTTTCCTCAAATTATTTACTTTCCCCGAATTATTTACCTAAAATTAATTACTTCTACCTCATTAACTTTAAGGCATATCCATCCATATGTCGTATGCATAACTTTGACTTTCTATCATTTTTCACCTACATATTAAATGAAGTAAAAGTTCAGTGTAGGATCGAACCTATGCTAGCTTTCTGTAAATAGGAAGGTGATCAAACGACTTTAATATAACCTCACGGATAGATTAGGTGTTGACGAATAATTGTCAGAAAATGTATTATAACTCAAGTAATTTTTCAAATACAATCTAATCGGTGTAAATAAACTAAAAAGAAACGAATATCTGACACAAGATCAATAAAAAAAGAAAAAGTTTTCGTTTTGAAACAAATATATATATACTATTAGTAATTTGTTTTGCGAGTATGGAATTCTCAGCTTGTATTGCATCGAGTGCGAAGCACGAGATGCAATACGAGCTGAGAAATCCATCCGAGCAAAACAAATTACTAATAGTATTTTTATCGCTAATTTTGTTGTTAAGATATACTAGATATATGTTTCTTTTTCTTTTGAAATATTTTCTGAGGTAAAACATGTAATTTATAGTTAAATATAACGCTTTTTTGATAGGATTATTTTTTTCACGAAACGTCACGTGGCGTCATATTAATACGCTGTTGCTAACGTTCCATAGAGATTGACGATAATATGTTCATATCAGCGCAGTGCAGTGATAATAGAATTATCGTCGCTCCGGAACAATTGAAAATCAAGCAAATTAGCGATAAATAAATTTATTAAGTGTTTGTTGTACGTAGCTTTGATAAACTAATAAATAAACATTCTATTTTAATAGCAGGGTGTCATTATTTATTTCTAGACATAAACATTTATGTATTTTTCATATTTGAACAGTCTTTAAGTCAGTTAAAGTATGTTTTGGAGTAATTAATTGAATTTTAAGTGCTTCATAAGAAAAAGCGGTGGTCAAGATGCCTGAGCGCGCAGCATGAAGGCATTTCGACCACCCTAATTTAGTAAGATGGGTCAAAGAGTGTTTGCCGCTAAACTGCCGGCTTGTCAAAGGAATCTAGTCTGCTGGTAAAACACTGTAGCACGACGGATTAAAAATCAAACTCAAAACTTCCCGAAGGATTTTGTTAAGAGTGGTCATGTATTTCAGTAGACATCGGCAGTATCAGTGAGAGGCCAGTAAATGTGTAAAATTTTCAGGTCAGTGGAATCCAAAGCCAATTTAACGGATTGACATAGAATATTCCGTCGATATTCACTTTTACGTAAAGAGTGTGAGTTACGTCCCAATTTCAGTGGATTTTTTATTAGTATACAATTTATACCCTAGTTGCATAATAAACAGTAAATTTCGCTATGCTGTTCACGTGCTTCAACGAGTTACTTCTCATCAGCAGCATTAAAATCCAGCAATATGGAAAGCCATAAGTAGTCACAAAAAAGTACTCACTACCAAAAATATCAAATAGGAGTCCAAATTCAGTACTAGGAACTCCACAGGGTGCCATACACGAAATGAAGCCTCATTATTTTGAATGGGTTAGAATTCTGATAAAACCAGTAATTTTTTGGTAAAACGCAAGGTAATTTTTTCATGTCAAACAGAGTATGAGAATTGGTCTGGTTAATACCCTAGGAGACCTCTGGTCTACCAGCAGTGGCATCGGCCCAGTGGTTAAAAAATACAATCAATACCCAAGTTGCATAATAAACGGTAAATTTCTTTATGCTGTACACGTGTTTCAAGGAGTAGTTCCTGGCATTTGTAACATTTCCATAAAATCGAGGATGAGAAATGTTCTTTGTAATAGCTATTAGATATCAAACTTTCATATCTTCTGTAAAACTTCTTAAAAAAGTATTTGATAATACAAAAATACCGAAGTTGCATTAAAACAGTAAATTTGGTTATGCTGTACACGTGTTTAAAGGAGTAACCTCACATCAGCAGTATTAAAATCAAATTATATGAAATTTATGAAATCTGTAACCTTATTGTAAAAATTTGGATGTGAGAATGAGGTTACGCTCATCAACATCGTCAAGAGTAGAACAACCTCGTGCGAATCGTACTAGTTGAGACATATAAAAATTATTGCAGTTGGAATTAACATATGTGTTATGGTCTCATGTTCATTTACTCCATATCCTTTCGTAAAATATATACATGTACATGTACGTAGGTTGGAGCAGCTGGAGGAATTTCACCGTCAAGAAAAGGGAAATTAGAAATAGTGAAATCAAAATCATCCCACTTATCATAAATTTTAGTTTTTATTATACCCGAGTCAATAATGATACTTAAATCTAGAAAAAGGCAGTATTTAGAATCATTGTTTGCTTTGTTTAGTTTCAGCTCATGTGGGTAAATAATGTCGACATAATCTTAAAACAGTAAGGATATCGTCATTGTACTTGCTGTTATCATTAAAAATTGAAATAAGTTTATCAATGTTTCATACAGTTTATTTTGTAGTTTTTTCATGAAGTCCCGTTCATAACAGAAAGACCTGCAATGAGAGGTGCACAATAGTACCCCTGATTCTAATTACCTGTTTATAAACAATGTTGACAAAACGAACATAAAAGTTGTCTGGCAAATAACTAAACATCGAAGTTACTGTGAATTTAATTTCTTCATATGCGCATTTCGACAACTTATGTCTCTTCAGTGCAGATAAAATCTAAACATTTGGAAGACCATAAACTCAAAGATGTTTAAAACTGATAGAGAACAAATAATCAATATGATCAAAATGTAAAGCTAAAATCAGCTAAGGACAGAGCTTTGCATGAGGGAGATACTCCTCAGTTTTCAACAAAATTTAAATAAATTAGATATTGTAATGTTACAAATAGAATCGGTTTTCGGGTCAGCAAAAGACTAAGTGCCTTAATCATATCATCACATATCCAGGAGCAATGGTTCTTGTAAGTTAATTTGGAGAAGAATCCTTGATTTTTGTTGCAACAAATGAACTGAAGACCAGAAAATTTAAAAAAATCATTTCATAAGTTGTCCCAATTTAGATATAATCAATTTATGCGGAAGGGTAGCATAAAGTGTAGAAAAATCATAACTGTCAATAGATGAAACTATTATAATTTATCTGAACTTCAAGGGAATTTTACACTCCAAATGCAATTTAGACCAGAGTTTTGATATGCTTTTTCACAATATTACATTACTTAGTCCTTAATGTAAGTGAGCGCACTGGCTAAATGGATGGACAAATTTGTAGTAGAACAATTACTCGAAGCCGAAACAAAACGATGTTTGTAGGGATTTTTGTGAAGATGAGGAATCTAATACAAAGTAGGTAAGGTGTTATCTTAAAGTCGAACTTTGGGCGTTTCTGTATCTTTAAAATGTTATTTAATGAGTGTTCTTTCATCACAATCTGTACGTTTAAAAGTGCTTGATTTGGCAAATTCGTTTGTTGGACATTTATATAGATGTTACGTATCTTTTTAGTAATGCTGTTCACTTTTGTTATCGACATGTTTTATTGATTTTATTTTTAGATGAAACTATGAAAATGACTTTTTGAATCGTCGATTGTTTTTGCCTTGTATGTTGACCTAGAACACTTTTGATATAGAAATTTAAAAAAAAACTTCAAATCAAATGTTAAATCTCAAAATTTCAAAAATATTTCCCAGAACTTTTTTTAATGAATAGAGCAATTGAATTCATGGATATACGGTTATCACATAAATTTCAAAAATATTTCCCAGAACTTTTTTTAATGAATAGAGCAATTATACAGAAAACACCCAACAACAATTTTCATGTTTAATTTAAGTGAAGTCGTTTTTATCAAAGTTCTAAGCACTTAAAAATATTGATGCTTCATTCCGTGTATTGCACTCGGTGGATTTCCTTTTGTGCTGGCCCCCATCAGTATCTTTGTCATGAGTACATCTTTCTGACTATTCTTTTTATTTAGGATTCCCATATTATTTGATTCTAATAATGCTGTTTATGAGAGATAATTACTTGAAACACATTTAAAGCATTTACTGTTAATTATGCAACTTTGGAATTTTGTATTTTGTAGTACTAAATTGGTGAAGCATTTTGAGGAACATCCACGTTGTTTATTACTGTACTTTAGAAACTTCCAATAGCAGAAAAAAGCCTGCATATAAAGATAAAAACAATTCTGAATGACGACTTACAGAAATGCATAAATATATTAAGAAAATATAAAGTTATTTATAATCTTAAGGCCTTTGAACATCTGTATTTTACTTACGTTTGCCCTATGTTAGAATATGCGTATGTTGTTTGGGAAGAATCCCACAACACATTCGGTTAATAAACTTGAAGGTGTTCAAATCGAAGCCACAAGGAAGACGGTTTAAGCAGTTAAAAGCTATTAATTATGTAGTATGAACAATTTTAAAAACGAATTTCGTCCACATATTCAATTAATTATAATACTAGATTCCTTTGCAATTCATATGACACAGGCTTATATGTTTTACATTCAGCTTACAAATTTAATTTTTTTTACAGATTTCTGCAATGCATTCAAATATTATGTGATGACTTATGTGAAGCGTGTCACATAGATTATGATACCATTGCGGACGAGTAGTCCGTGAATTATTGTTATCAAAAAGACAAAACTATAATGACAACCATAGATGATTACAAATGGTATAATGTTTAATCTATAACTATTTCTGCGTGTTAAATACTTAATAAATCAGTTAATAAATTATCGACAGACTCGTGAGACAGACAATATGAATCTAACACGAGGGGGGGGGGGGGGGGGGGGGTAGGGTGTTCGAGACAAGGAAATCTCACACACCCAAGGGCAAGATTAAGACATGCCTCGTCAGCGACTACCTAATCTTGCCCGAGGGTTGTGAGATTTACCTTGTCTTGCACACTCACCCGTGTTTGATTTATTTTCTCACCCTGCAAACACGAACGGACAATATTGCTGATTTGGACATTGGACATCATGTTCCGTACTATCAAGTGTAATGATGGATGTATATTGATACTTGAGTCTTTTTGTGTATTTATTTTTTAGCCATTCACCACACATAGGGGAGGGTTTGGATCCAAGAAAACGAGTTTAACCCCACCGCAATTTTTGCGCCTGTCCCAAGTCAGGAATATGTTGGTGATTGGCTTGTCTGTGTCTTCTTATAGAATTATAGTTTCAAGATATTTGGGTAATTGGATGTGGTTTGTTTCCATTGATTTATCCACTTTTTTACCTTTTGGGGCCATTTAGGGCTTGCTATATGGTGTGAGGTTTCTCACTGTGTTGAAGACCGTACGGTGACCCCTAGATGCCTTGTTTTGGGTAGTTTTAACCTGGATATGGGATGTTGTCTCCTTGACATTTACCCCATTTCCTTTCTTTTTCATACTAAATAACATAAAACATAATACATAACACAATCATGCAATTGGCTTACTCTGGCTTTTCATTAATGTTTACTTTAATACACTGCAATCGTTGATCTGAAATTTTACCTTCGTGACGCATGTTTACCTACATGAGTTATATCCCCTTTAACGACGTCATAAGATTCGAGCGCGAGATTATTTAATGTTGTGTATGTTATTATTCAGAATATCATTTTGTACATTAAATATGGTGTCAAGTGTTAAAGACGCATTTTTATGAATTCGATGTTGTTGTAAAATGTGTTTATTCTAATGGAAAAACAGGAAGACAAGTGCAATATGAATGTCAAGCAGATACAAAAACCGCGGGAAAAAGATCGTGTAAGTGTTCTCACCCAGGCGGTTGGGTAAGACGGAAAATGGGTGGGTGAGACCAAAAATCTCACACAGGCATTGGTCTCATGTAACCGTTTAGCTTCAATTTTTCTTATGTGTCTGTTTTTTAAAGATTCACATCTTGTTTGCAGAGTTTTACTGAAAAAGTGTGAAATAACAGATATGTAAACCTATACCTCTTTGGAATCCTTGGAACAAATACTTTAAATTACATAGACATCTGAGTCATTCTGACAATATATATGTGCTGTATGTTTCCATGGAAACATTTGCAAAAGTTGAAAAAATTACCCTAAAATTTGCAAAAATTTGCAAAAATGGTGCCAATACACAAGTCCCCCCTTAACGTATACGTTATGAACCATCATAGCCACTATGATAGCCTGAAAGCCCTTCACAAACAGTTTGGATTTAGCAATAAAAAAGGATATCATTAAGGATTACTTTTCGAAATAAAATACATCGAACACTTACATCCATTTTCGCACCATTTGTACAACATGCTATTTATACCGTCCATGCTGTGTGTCATGTGACCAAAACAAACAGCTAATAACCTACTGTACTGAATAAATTCACTGTTGATTGATTTGTTTCTTACATGTACTATCATTCTCACAAAATAGAATAAAATTGTTCAAAAAAATCCGCTATTACAAAAATGACATCTGATCAACCATATCATAAGCATGCACAAATTTTTGACGCACTCTTTAATCCAGCATTTGAGGCACTGAAAAGGGTATCTGAGACCTTAAGATGGCAACTTTTTTCTCAGCATATACCAAAACAGGAATTATACTTCTTCTTCATGCAAAAAGAAACAAAATGGTGCCTCATTTGCCACAATAGCATAAAAAATGACAATTTAATAGCAATAAGCAATAGCTGTAATTTTTATGTATGGGAGATAACTGTGAAAACATTGGAGTTTCTGTCATTGCAATGTGGGCCTCATGTTTCAAAGTGATGATTTAACCATTTTAATTATGTTTAGCATTCTGAAAACAATATATTTCATCATTTTGGACTTTTGAATTCTACATCTAAGCAAATAAGGTATAGTTTATGTCAAAATTATCCTATTTTATTCAAAAGAAAGCAAATACAGGCATATCAAAACTGCACCCCAAGTCAGCATATTTTGTCGACAAACTTTTTCCCCTTTACAACCCTATTTAATCATTTTTGTAAATTTTTGTTTAATTTCATTATTTTCCTGGTTTAAAGGAAGATATTATAGTATCGCAATGTTCCGCACTACCCTCAAATACAATTTTGCCCCAATATAAAACAGAGAACTGCCATTTAAAAAAAATGCTATTTTCCCCTTGAAAATTCATGACGATTGCAAAGTCAACATATGGTTGCTAAGGTCTTTCAATAAACAGTTTAGGGATTTTCTTACAAATAAGTATAAAAATGTTGTTTATTCTATTGATATGTAATAAACAAGACACTATTTGTATGATATTTTAAATAAAAACGGACCTTGCTGCTAATAACATTGTATGCGAGTTTACCTTAAGGTCTCATGTAACCGTTTAGCTTCAGTTTTTATTATGTGTCTGTTTTTTAAAGATTCACATCTTGTTTGCAGAGTTTTACTGAAAAAGTGTGAAATGACAGATATGTAAACCTATACCTCTTTGGAATCCTTGGAACAAATACTTTAAATTACATAGACATCTGAGTCATTCTGACAATATATATGTGCTGTATGTTTCCATGGAAACATTTGCAAAAGTTGAAAAAATTACCCTAAAATTTGCAAAAATTTGCAAAAATGGTGCCAATACACAAGTCCCCCCTCAACGTATAAGTTATGAACCAGCATAGCCACTATGATAGCCTGAAAGCCCTTCACAAACAGTTTGGATTTAGCAATAAAAAAGGATATCATTAAGGATAACTTTTCGAAATAAAATACATCGAACACTTACATCTATTTTCGCACCATTTGTACAACATGCTATTTATACCGTCCATGCTATGTGTCATGTGACCAAAACAAACAGGTAATAACCCACTGTAATGAATAAATTCACTTTTGATTGATTTGTTTCTTACATGTACTATCATTCTCACAAAATAAAATAAATTGTTCAAATAAATCCACTATTACAACAATGACATCTGATCAACCATATCATAAGCATGCACAAATTTTTGACGCACTCTTTAACCCTGAAAAGGGTATCTGAGACCATTGGCTACATAGAAAGCACTACAGGTAGGGTGAGAAATGTGTGTATATCCATTGACCCTCTTGTTTTTCTTTTAGTTTTGAGAACAGCTCCTTTTTTATTCAAAATTTATAGAGAAAATCTTTTATCTATATGTTATATTCTCGCACTCTCAGGGGATAATGTTGTTGTCCCGGTCTGTCTGACCGTCCGTTACGCTGTTTTGGACACCTCCTACATTTTGAATTTCAGTATGACAAAATAGGTCGTTGCAAAGAGGCTGTCATTTTTAATAATAGGATTATTTTTAACTGCATTTTAATGACATCTGCTGAGTAATCATTTATTGGATAGCAAATAGGTTTTATCACAAACATTCTGAATTAATTGGTTAATTTTCTAAATCTCATCAACAGTTTTTTTTTTCTTTGAACATATGATTTTTGAATATATGATTTTTGAAATCCGTCGTTTTAAATAGTCGGATTGAAAAAAAATACCTCTAACTCCCAGCGACAATGTATTTTTGAAATTTGAATTAGATATCGTCTTTCTGAAATATTTGATTGAGTTAAAACAGTCATTAAAGCGGTAATTTATTTTATTTTTATCTTATTTTTGGTACAATTCAAAAACTGCAATTTACCCCTATGTTCTATGTTTAGAAATGGCTGCCATGTTGTTTGACCAGCTGACTAATCGAACTCAATTTTGAAACTGCATACCCTGGTGATGCTTCAGGCCATGTTTGGTTACAATTGGCTCAGCAGTTTAAGATGAGAAGATTTATGAAATTGTTGACGGACGATGGACGGACGACGGACGACGGATGCAAATACATCGGCAAACGAATACCGAAGCAAAGTGATGGCAAAAGCTCACATGGCCTATTAGGTCAGGTGAGCTAAAAATGGGGGTCAAGGACCCAAAAAATCAAATTTTCATAGTTTTTTCTTTGTAAAATATTTTTTTTTGAATTTGCTCCCTTGTTAAAATTTTCATTTCAAAGAATTTAACAGTTCAAATACTTTTCTGAATTTTCTGTCAAAAATGAATGTTAAACTAAGAGAAATGGGACAAATATTTGTGCTATAGGCGAAATATTTTAAAGATTTGTCCAAATATCAAAATGTTTGTATATTTATTAATAAAAATACCTATCACAGCGTGAAAATTGAAATCAAAATGGCGGAATACTACTGAACCACCTTAAGGTATCATACCACCAAAAAGAAATTCTTCTGCCCTGGTTGCATGTTTAATTAGTAATTTATCAATTGAGTATGGATATTTCTATGGGATGATTGAAAAGGTTCTGTATCCAATGTAATTAACCTGCATACTGTTTGAAAGCTGAACATCTTAGGTATCAAACATTCTTTATTTTTTCCTATCAGTTGTAATAAATTTGTTTTGGTAAAAATAATGACATGACAATTTCACGGATTTGCAATGAAAGTGAAAGTTGATTTTTGCTAGTATAATAATTCCGGTGTCCTTAAATTTTTTGTGGAGCTCATTATATATCTAATTAATTAGGTACCAGGAAGTTTTGCTTTATTTGAAATTACAGTAAATGCGCTATGGCTCCCAGAAAATGACCAATTTAACCAAAATCAATGGCGGTATGATACCTTAAGTAAAAAAAAAGGAAAAATCCTCCAAAACAAACTGACCCTTATCAAAAACAGGAAGTAACGCCTAAATCTTAGTCAAATGTAACATAAAATTTTATTGCTTGGTATAATGAAAGCTAAAAATAAAATGATTTTATCTCTACCTTTGTATAATAATTGAGATAACTTAAATTTTAAAACCAATTCATAAAATAAAAGGGAGATGATAAAAAAAAATCCACTTACAGTTATCTTTCTTGTCAGTCTTCTTCTTATTCATGTCTTAGATCTTTTAATATATATTGACGAAGATGGACGTTTGAAATATAAGGTATATGACAAACGTGATGATTTTAACTTCCCAATTGTGAACTTTCATTTTCTTAGCAGCAATACAGCTACATCTCCAGCGTATGAAGTGTACATTTCACAGTTGATTCGTTACTGTCGAGCATATGCATGTAGTTTATACAGTGATTTTTTGAATAGAGCAAAAACACTGTCCCAAAAGCTGCTTAGTCAGGGATTTGATCAGCCTTTGTTATTTGCGTCCCTTTAGAAATTATATAGCCGTCACCATGATATCATTGACAGATATGGCACGTCTGTTTCCCAAATGAAAACGGACATTTTCAGCTAGATTTCACGTCTCACAGATTTGACATAACCGGATTTGACTCAACCCTGGATTGACGTACTGATAGTGTGATGGATGCCGCTAGTGGAGCAGGACATGCTTACTCATCCGGAGCACCTGATGTCACTCTCGGTTTTTATAGGAGTTCACACTGTCGGTGCTTTGGATTTTCGTTTTCTCTTGTATATCAATCTGTAAAATTTTAGTTTTGTCTTCTTTAGTGATGTTTGTGCTATAGATTTGTCCTTGTGTATGGTGAATAAAAGGATATGGAGTAAATGCACATGAGACAAAGTCTCTACAAATACATGGTAAAAAACAAGCAAAGGAACAACGCTTTTATTGCTTGTTTGATTTTTATAGAGATAGACAAAAGCTTTTCAAAATTTTACCTTGGTACTGTTTGAGGGTTAGAGAAGTTACATGTACCACGGATTTTATTTGGGTTTGTCTAAGGGTTAGAAAATGACATTAACCAATCCGCTACTAACAGATCTTCCTTACAATATATGCCTCACTGATAGTGTGACGGATGTGTTAGCGGGCAGGACATGCTTACCCTTCCGGAGCACCTGATGTCACTGCCGGTTTTCATGGAAGTTTACACTATAGGTGCCTTAGTTCTAAATCTTATCCTTTAATTTCCTTGCATTATAGCTGTCTCACGTCCTTGTTTTGTCTTAGTTTTTCTCTGTTGCCGTTTTTGCCATGTCTTTCGACTTCGATTTTTGTAGTCATCGCTTTCCTTGTTCCTTCGGAATTCTAATGCCGTTGCTTTATCAATATGAAAATATTAGAATAAGAACTAAAATTATGTATCATACTAGAAATAGAAATAGAAATTCTGCATACTTAATTGTTCCTGCATATTACAGTACTTGTCATTTAGTATAAACCAATATGTCCAGTTATCATCAAGTAAATTGCTGAATGTATTAAGAAACAAATGACAATAAAAATACCAATGAAGTATCTAATGGTTTTGTTTCTTTTGATTATTTATTTATTTTGGTATGTTTTGTTTTGTTTCGTTTTTGTTTTTGATTTTTTTTTTTTTTTTTTGCGGGAAACTGAACTCTGCATTTTTCATAAATATTTATCCAATAATGAAAGTGAAAAAATAACACCAATTGAATAAAATATTGTCAGAATACTCCAAAAGATGTATAAAATGAAACAATGGAAAAATAATAGGGGTCACCAGGCAAAAAGTTATACCGCATTTAAATGGATGAAACCAGAGTACATCCATACTAATAGGAATTATCATTTTAACAAAAGAATGACATTTCAATTTATCATGCAAGGGATAAAACAATGCATTAATATCAATTATACACCAGAACAGATTAAATATATGAAACATAATTAAAGACATATAGCCGTGGATGTAGGGGATAAAAAAAAGATATTAAATTCTCTTATGACTGATTTTTTTTCATCAAATTTCACTTGTAATTAAATCTCTTGATCTTACTGCCGTGGAACTAAATATATTAGATGGAATTATAAGAGAGGTACATTTTATAGCTTAACTTCGGTATTTAATCATTAGGTGTTTGGAATGAAAATAAATACAAAAGTTTCTGTTTCAATAAATTAAGCATTTCATTTTATTGATTTCAAACAACTAGTGTAACTATTTAAACATTTTCAAATATGAAAGCTTCCATATTTAACAGGAGCTAAAACTAGTTGAACAAGGATAAAATATCATGATCATTCAATTCACAATTAATGTAAAATTGCTCAAATTTTTAATTATAATAATATGATTCGACAAAGTTCAATCATACTTCTTCACACAAATTTCAAATTCCATTGGTATGGTTTATATTTGATTCATGATGCCTGAGGAAATGGGATAATAATTCAAATAAATGGGACAATGCAAAAACAGTTGAAAATACAACTATTTCATAAATTAAGGGACATTGAGATCCATTAAGACCAGCTGATAGAAGTCAGAAAAGAAGATTGAGAGAAGATAGATGTTTTTTTTTTTTTTTTGTAATGAGCACTTCTTTTTTTAATACTTTTGGAATATGGCTTTCAATATCATTTGATTCCAATGCTGCTAATGAGAGGTTACTCCTTGATACACGTGTACAGTACAACGAAATTTACTGTTTTTTTATCCACTTGGATACTTTGTATTATGTTATGTGCAGTAAAGAGATGGTGTTTTGTTATGAAATTAGCTTTCAAATTATGAACTTTCTATTGTATTAACCTCAAGTTGTTGAGTTTTGAACGCTAAAAGTTTGCCTCTCCAGCATGTTTCTTCTTTTGTAACGCCATCCTCCCAAATTTGATATATTTCCTTATTGATGATCGAGTCCGGGTCACTGACTGTAATGATTCCTTTACATGATAAGTTGTCTTAGATTTTCACTAAACTGTTCAACTAACAAAGGTTTTCCTTTTGTACTGAATTGAAATACATTTTTGTCCTCATTTCTAATTTTTGGTACATCCTCATCACTATACATATTAGATCTTTTTTTAAATTTGAGGGCTTTAATTTTTTCAGTTTTTTTTTCTCAGTTGATCATATTACCCATCTAATGTGCTTTCTAGATTCCATATTCCGTTATCCTGCAGGTTTTTTTTTTTTAATTTCGCTTTT
>MJUU01063817.1:8402-43537 GCA_002080025.1 Modiolus philippinarum | reverse complement strand
CCTCGAGTTATAGATAATTGTTTTTCAACACACTGTTTTATAGCAGGATACATTTTAAATAGTATCCGAAAAATGTCTTCAGTTAAATGCTAAACCAGAGTTCAAATCATATTTTTTAATAAACCCTATTTTTGACTTGCATTAAATGTGAACAAAGTTGCTCGACATCTAACAGTGAATTCCGTTCAAACCGGTGCAAGCCTCGAACTTACTATGAGGTATAAACAAACTCGTTGTAGAAGGCCTCATGGTTACTTCAAGATGAAGAACAACAATAAAAACGTTATTCGATTGCTTTGCTTTACCATGTGTATTTTTACAGACTTTGTCTCGTGTGCATTTACTCTATATTCCGTCATTGCATATAACATTGTTGTACTAATATCCATGTCCATTTTTTATTCAACTATTCATCTAAATGTACGCCAGTGAATCAAGTTAAATCCATTCATAAACCTATAGGTATTTGATGAATTTCGGTTTCTCGATTTTTTTTTAAATATTTACTTTTCAAATGATTCATCACCTTCAGTTGCATTTAACATTTAAAAGGGTTAAGAATACCAGTCAACAGCGGCAATAATACGTTCAAAATAGTCAATCAGATGAAAGCACTGTCACTTCGCAGTCGAAATACAGAAAACGAAAATGGAGATTTGTTTTAGGCAGACCATGACTCTGAAAACCATATTAAAAAGGGTCAGAAAGATATAGGTATTCTAATACTATATTCTTCTGTCGGCCAGTCGCAAATAGTATTCCAAAAAGAAACAAAAATCACAATTTTGATAACAGTTCAAGATTCATACTGGATTTTAAGGCAGCCTTTTTTTGTTTAAACATGTTTAAATTTTTGCCAAATGTTTCTCAAAAACATAAGTTGTCAAAATGACCAGCTGCAGAAACTTAATTTACAATATCTTAAGATATTTATCTTCTATGTTTACTTAGAAATAGTGGTATACTGAAAAATGATTATGATGTCTTTACTGTGTGAAGAACCAAAGAGGAAAGTATATAGTTTGTACGACTGAATATTGTAAAAAAAAAATCATCACTCGATTTGAAAGGTGGTGTGGTCTATTAGCCGCATCGTCTATTGATCGACAACTACGTAAATGTCACTCTAATGCAAAATCATAAGATGGTTCTTCCAGTCATTAGGACTTAAAGCAAGGAAATGAAGCAAATACACAACCGTCTACTAGGATGTTTCATTACAATGTACAATTTTTAAATACTGACAAAAATTCAAACAACATGGAAGTGAATCCAAGTTTGGAAAGATATAATAAAGGAGTAAATCAAAAAGTGAAAAAGAACAATTAGTCCCAATCACAACTCCACACTGACAATTACCAAATCAAATCACATTTCAAATGTAATAACAACAATAAAGCACTGTAGATCTTGTTAGCATATATTTCTAATGATAAAAAATAAGAATACATTTAATGACCATTTCCCATTTTTATAAAAGATAACTACAAGCACAAAAAAAAACAAATAGTAAGAGATTCCTTATTCGGATTGCATGCAATTTACAAATTAACTTGGTATCGAAAATTCATTTTTTGACCATTTTTTTTTATCAAAAGAGGTAGTTTTAAGCACAATACCTTTCCTGTTCGGATAACATTCAATCTAAGGATAAAACAAAGCCAAATAAATTATAAACACTAAGGCTAATAATATGTTTTCTTTAAGAACACCACTTCCTCTGTTACTAGTGTATTCGTCACATAAAGATGGCGTTATAGGTTCCGATATATCTGGAGTGGTCACATTTTTGACTGAAGAAGAAAAATATAGTTGTACATTGTCACAAGATATTTGTCAATTTTTTGTTTCCTTTTAATGCAGATAAGTTATTTTTGCATATGTAAAAAAGCTGTAAGTAAACAGTACCATATCAACATAAACAGATTTATATGGTCATATCGGCCAATACGAGTTGCTTATACAACGATACCAGCTGTGTATTATGATCGGACGACCCGAGTTGATATGACGATATAAGCTGCGTATTTTGATAGGGCGACCCGAGTTGATATGGCGATATCAACAGCGTATTTTGATCGACACAAGTTGATATGACGACATAAGCTGCGTATTTTGACCGGGCCACTCGACTTTATATGAATATAAACTGCGTATTTTGATCGAGCGATCATAATTCATATGGCGACATCAGCTGCGTATTTTGATCGGGCGACCCGAAATTATATGGTAAAATCAACTGTATATTTTGATACTAGGTATATCAGGAGAATTTAATAAACAGATTGAAATATGAACTGTTCATCTTGAACGGTGAATATATCGGCCACCCTGAGTTCTATTGCAGTTATCGAATTACGGTGCCTTTACTTTTTTTCAAAATTAAAATTCCTCGGAAACTTTAATTCTAAAACAAACTAAAACTGCTTTAACAATGTTAGTTAAGGCAATTATTTTGAAATTATTTGTATTTTGCTAGTATTTGTCGCAAAACTTGGGGTTACTATTCAAACCAGGTAACTCGCAAGTAGGGTTATAACAACATTACCGAAGGGAATTGTCAAGAGCCAAAGTCATAGAAGCAAAAAGCAAACAATGTGGAAAACCATATAAAAAATTGTCAAACCGGACTACGGTGCGCCAAACCTCTCATTCTATTGCAATAGAAACTCAGCAGTTATTACAATTTAGAAGGCATAAGACACTGAAAGGTTTAATCCAGTACTAAAGTACAAACAAGGTTGTGAAAGATGTTTGGTGGCCGATTGGTAAGTGTCGTTTTCTAACCATAACCCCAAATTGTTCAAGGTATCATGAATATGGTTCTTATCTAACAGTTAAAGATATATGAAGCATGTTTAAGATATAGAAAATAAAGGTACAAGGTCTCCATATTTCGGTTTTTGTGGTACTACAGACTGTAAACCTGTAAAAGTTTTCTTAGTGTTCACATGAAATATGCTATTTTTCAGTCATAAGATATGAGAGGAGATAGATGTTTTGCTTGATTTATTCTTGTAAACCAGAAAATTTGAAAATCGATAGTGTACGAAAACCAAATGAAAAACGTGTTTGAATACATCGGAAAACGAATAACGAAGAAAATACGATGTTTAACGTTGTATTTAATTTGAGCTACATTTAATTCCAAAATAGACTTGATATATTGAACTATTTAATATGTGTTAAACTTATATAGAATATTACGACAAAAGGGTTTGCTGACCTGTTAAAACATGCACATATTTTCTGGAAAACATGATCATAACAAATATGTAGAGTTCTTTTCAGAATTTTCAGTACTTTTAACAGTACGCTCCATATACATTTCAGTTATGATGTATTCGTACTCTATAGAATTTCTCATATGGATGCACNTTTTATTCTGACTGTTTATTGTACCCAGATATCAGGATTTTTTTATACCAAGTTTTCTTACTTTTGACTCCTTGAGTGTCCTGTGGTTGTTTAAGTGTTGTTATTGTCTTTTCACTGGGCAACGGATGGCCGATTAAAAAAATCATTGCCAACCCCGCAAGCATGGATGTAACGTTGCTAGACAATAAGAAATGAATTGCACTCACACTGGTGCTACCGACCGTCTTGAACGTACTATAAGGTATGAACATACCTCATTGTTGAAGATCTCGTGGTGACTTCAAGATAAAGAACAGTAATAAAATCGTTCCTTTGTTTTGTTTTTCCGTATATTTGTAAAGACTTCGTCTAATGTGCATTTACTACATATCCAATCATTGCTTAAAAGTCGAGGGTATTCATCAACCCAGGAGTCTGTACTTCGGGCCTGACCCCAAAAACCGAAGATTTTATTCCAATCATATTTAAATTTTAGAAACTTAGGAGTATCTTCCTAATACAGAGTTCTCTCATAATAAAACAAATCTAAATACCATCTAACTGAATGTTACAATCAAAGACGGGGACTCCGAAATATACAAGAACATTTTTCGCAAAATTAAACCTTTTTAACACAAGACTAATCACTTTAATTGAAAAAAAAGAAAAGACATGTTTGGTTTGGTGTTATTTGAAACAGTGACTGCATGTGTGTGGGTGTGTATTTACTGTTTTTNTGGGGGGGGGGTTTTATGCTGTGATTTAATGCATTAATTTATATAATTCTTTTAATTCACTGTGAAGGTTTAGTTGAAGGCTTTGAATATGATTCAAAGCCTTCAACTAAACCTTCGCACACAAGAATAATTTCCAGCTAGTTATAAATATGACAATATCATTAAGAACAATTGTAATATTTCTCACCTGTTGAACCTGGGGCTGTATCTACAAAGAAATAAGATAATACAAATACTTTTCTTTCTAACAAGACGAAAACGATGTATAACAACTCTTTGCTTTAGAATCATTAATTGGAATTGTATCTTGTATCTTAAAAATACACTTCGATGCGTAGATGATTTACATTACCTATATTTGTAAACATTTGAATGCTGGTACTTGTTGCAAATACTTCATTGAATACCCATTATGGGTATTCACCAACCCAGTAGCCAGTACTTTGGTACTGACTCGAACACCGATTTTATTTAAAAACTTGCAATATCTAAATACTAAAAAGAAATGAATCAAAACCTAAGGAGTATCTCCCTCCTGCAAAGCTCTGTTCTTGGCATATTTTCGGTCTCCTTTTTATCCAATTGGTTATTTGTTCTGTATAATTGTTTTACATATATTTCGATCTATGGATTTCCAAACAATAAATGCCGAAGTTAAATTAAATTATTTCGATAACCTATATCTCCTTGTAACGCAGATAAAATCTTAATATATGGAAGACCATAAACTCAAAGATGTTTTGAAACTGATAGAGAACAAATTAATAAACATGCAAAGCCAAATCTTTTGATTCCATCTGCTTTGAAGAGACATGAGTTGTCGAAATGCGCATGTATAAAATCTAAATTCAGAGTTATTTCGGCATTTTATTGGTTAAAGACTTATTACCCTCATGCAAAGCTTTATCTTGTCTGGTTTTGATTCTTTGTACAAATTCTACTGGCTATTTGTTTTATGTTAGCTCTCATGAATCTTTTGGTAGTTGGTCTTTGTGCACTGAAGAGACATAGGTTGTTGAAATTGTCATCTACAGAAACTAAATTCACATTCACTTCGGTATTTATTCATTTACTACAACTTTGTCGTAGCCACATGTAATGTTCTATTTGTTTCCCCGAGTATTCACTCACCTAGAAGTAAGCACTTCAGTTGTGGCCCGAAAAACAGACTTGAAATATCTTAAATTTAGAAAATTGTGATTAAAACTAACGAGTTTATCCATCTTTAAAAGCCACGTCATGAATACTGCTTTAAGTTTTAGATCACTTTGGTTATTGGTTCTCTATCAGTTTTTATATATCTTACGGTTTTTTGTTTTCGGAATGTTTAGATTTCATGTGCACAGAAATGAAATAAAGTAACGAAATAGTTTTGTGTAGAAACAAAATTTGCAGTACTTCAATATTTCATCCTAAAAAAACATCTTCCATTGTGTAGCTTGTTGTATATCTGAAGTTTTTAGTGCATATATCAAACTAATTCTAAATATAATAACACAAAGGTGCGAGACTGCGAGTCATACTGATAGACATATACACAAGCTAGGAGGCTAGGACAAAACACGATAAATTTAAAAAAGAAAGGAAATGGGGTAAATGTCAAGGAGACAACATCCCATCTCCAGGTAAAAACGACCAAAAACAAAACATCTAGGGGTCACAGTAGGGTTTTCAACACATTGAGGATCCTCACACTATAAAGCAAGCCCATAAATGACCCAAAAAGTGAATAAATCAATGGAAATAAACCATATCCGATAACTTAAATAACAAGAAACTAAAATTATATGAGAAAACAAAGACAAGCCGATGACCAACACATTTCTGAATTGGGACAGGCGCAAAAATTGCGGTTTGGTTAAACCTTCCAAATACATCATTTGAAACAATTTAAATCATTAAATGGATACCAAAGCAAAACTCAGAAGGGGAAAATTCGCAAATGAAATAATTATAAAGTCATTTCTTCAATGACAAGGAAACAGCAGCAAAACAAAAATACATCCAGCAGTTACACTGTGTTATTAAAAAACAATGGTATTGACCATATTTGAGAAACTTCCAATTGAGTATAAAAACGGTCAATCTATATAAGTCGCGTGTTATTCAAAACACTGCTAGGTTTGACAAAAAATATTTTGGTCTAACAAATATGAATACAGAACAGTACATTAAATTAACTACAGAAATACTACAGAGAACATTAAAATCGTGTTTAAAAATGTCGGCTTATTACTCACCTCGAATTCTATATACTTACCAGTAAGCTTTGTTTTAAACTGAACAACTCCACTACACAAATCACACAAGGATGGTGTTGAATCATTATACTGTTTGCCTACCTCTGCAAGTATATATGGTATCTGCGAATATAACTAAATATAAAATTGAAACCAACGGCAAAATTTGAAGTACAAAGAATCTATCGTGTCTTTTCTTGTTTGTTATAGTAAATCAAAGTTTTCTTCTAGTTGATTGATATAATGTGTTGTGCTTTTGTCACTGAATAAATTTTGATACATTTAGTTTTATTTTTAACGCTGAAGCTTTTGTCTTTTGTTTGTAAAGACCTTGTTTCATGTGCATTTACTCAATATCCGTTAATTATGTATAAGATGGACATTGCAACCCTACTCAAACTCCATTCCAAGAATAAATATAAAATGTGAATGCAATAAAAAGGAACAAATTTACTGGCAAAACGATACAAATAAATTATATGAATATATATAAATCTACCTCAATTATATAAGAAAAAACGTCTATTTGTTGAAAACAAAAACAAAAAAACGGTTAACTTTTGCAAAAGTTAAGGTGTACACACAGCAAGTTGTGCTTTATTAGATTTGCGTTTTGCTGAAGGTTGAATTGTAAAATGTAGTACTCATGCTGCATTGTCGGTTTTTTATTTCTGACATAGGGTAAATGTAAGACAAACACTTATACCTACAAAATAAAGAACCTTTCAAGAAGAAAACTCAAACAATATGCAATTGAAAAAAACTTACTTGGAAAGGCCCATATAAAAACTGTTGAACTGTCATAAACTTCATACTTCTTACAGTCATATATGATATTGTTGGCTCCAGCAGAAAAATTGAATGAACTAAAATAAAAAGTCTCAAATTAGGATCTTGGCTCTAACTTTAGGTAATATTTACCAGTTTATAATATTAACGTGAAAACAAGACTTCTTTTCGACTTTGGCGATTTTTTTTCAGATGAAGGAAAGCAATGTCATTTATCTAAATTATATCGATTTCACATGTAATAAGAAGAGTAGCATAGCGATATTCGAGTTTTACATGGATCTGTATACGTTATAACTCTCCTTAAGAGTGAGAACGGATACGTCGATAGGGTAGGCGTCTCCTGATAGACATGCATGCACACATGCCATGTAAAAATTATATTGAAAACAATGCTTGTATCCCAGAACAAATCAAGTCTCAAGTCGCAATAAAGATGAGACTGCTTAATGGTAGATCTTGTCAAATATTAACAAATCAGACGCAATTAAACGTTTACTATAGAGTATGTCTACCACAAGTGATGCTGACTGTAGAACTTGTTTAATATTAAATTTAAGAAATCTTTCTAATCTTACTAGATTTAAAAAAAATTGTTACAAACTAAGGTGTATCTCTATCGTGCAAAGCTCTGTCCATAGGAGATTTCGGCCCTCCATTAGTTATTTTTTGCGCTATTATCTGTCCTACATCTTTCGGTCCTACATCTTTCGGTTCATGATGTCCCAAAAGTTTTTAGATTTTATTTGTACATTAATAGTTATTCTGCAGAAATTAAAATTTGCCGGACTTCGGTATTTAGCTACTTCACTGGGTCGATGCCATTGGTGATGGACTGTTAGTCCCTGAAGGTATACACTAACCTAGTAGTTAGTACTTCGGTGCTGGTCTAAAAACCAATATTATATAAAAACTTGCAATATTTTAATTTTAGATGTAAATATATGGAAATTTAAAAGTATTTCCATGTGCAAAGCTCTTTCAATAGCTTATTTCGGCCTTCCATTTAGATCTTATTATTTATTTGCTTTCTATATGGCTTCAGTTTATGGTATTCCAAATCAGTTGATCTGAAGAGACACCATTTGTCGAAATGGCCATATGTAGAAACATAGGTAACTTTGGTATTGTGTTGTTTATCCGTGACTTCATTTAGATATATAAACGTTTTATGCAAGGGAAGAGGGGACGTTACTGCTCAGAAAAAGGAAATAAATAATAGGAAAACTGAAATATTCGCGTTTGTCAAATAGCTTAAGTTGTCCATCTTGCAATTTCGAGAGACACCAAAATATGAAGAATCCCTACTTTCATGGTGTCTAAAGGTGACTGGATATATATGATATTGAGTTTGAGAACATCGTCAATGTGTCTTGGTAAAATTTGAGAAATAATTGTTAAAATTCGAAAAAGTTTTCTTCTTTGTCTTAAATTTACACTTGTAATTCTCGCTACATTTATGTTTCGGCAAAATTGAACTATAAAAGCACGTATTCATCGCATGTATTGATTGAAAAATTGCAAAACAACTCATTTTAGATACAAATGTACGCATCAAACATGTATAAGATTGCTCATTGAAATTTGTTATTAGTATATACATGATAGCTTATAGGTAAATTTTATGGACGCGTGGAATAGCATATGTTTTTTCTATGATGAGGAGAACCAGGCCAGGATTATGTTTAAACTGGACAAAAATTAGAGAAATTCAAAAATTCAGTCTCCAATGTCTTAAAGACATTTAAATTTAATTTCATTGTTTTTTATGATAAATGCTGAATGATTTTTTTATAAAAGCAATAATTTGTTTACGTGATTTATATATTAGAACCTACTTACTACTCTGCAAAGAATACATCCTGGTGTCCTATAGACTTGTACATCAAGGTTCCAACAGAGGGGCTAAATTCTTTGCTAAATATCCAATATTCGCCTGCATCATCAACAAACTTTTTATGTGCTAGGGCGTCAGGGTATCCTGAATTTTCGGTTTCGAAAGAATCAACTAAAACCAAAATCAAAATTGATAAGACAGAGGTATGTTCAGCCTCTATTACTGTTGTCATTTCAGATATTCTATGGGGGTCATACAGAAATCTTTGATAGATATGACGTATCGGAGTCAAAGCAGGATTTAACGTCTTTACGTATTTGACATTAACGGTTTGGACTTGACCCAGTTTTTTTTATCTTTTTATTCGCCAAAAAATAAATTGGGCAGCTTTTTACTTTGTAAAATCCACCAAAAATGTAGTGAGGAAGGAGATTTTTCATTTTTATTTTATTCAAATGGCAATAAATAGGATCAGTGATGAAGGGGCGTTTTGCAAGCCTCACTGGATGAGGGAGAGAATGAGAACCAATAGATTAACAATGCATGGCTATTTTTATATTTTTATACATATCTCTTGTCTTTGTTCCTCCGATTCTTCCTTTTGCCCTGTCTCTGGATATCTGTAATTAACGTTTTCTTTGTTCCTTTGGTATTCTACTACTGTTGTTTTGAAATGTACATAAAATTCATTGGTTAATTTTTTCTATGTTTATCTCTTTATATTGAAACATCTCGTTTTAAATTGTTACTGTCTGGTTACGGTGCATGTACTTGTTCGTTATAGATTGTGATGCTTGCACACCTCCGAATCTATTATTTGATACCCTAAGTTGTCCATCTTGCAATCTTTCTTTAATCTGAAGAGACTCTTGCAATGTTTTTGAACTTAGATTTTTGTTAATACCACACCTTTATTCCTTCGGTATTCCACTGCCGTTTTTAGTCGATATTGATTTCAATAATTTGAAATGGCATTATTCCATATTATTTATTTTAAACCTATCGGTGTTAATATTTTGTATGCTCCTCTCAAATATTGAACGTACCAGAAGATATATAATTAAGTGAATTGCAGGTTCTTTGCAATTTGTCGCACATTACTACCAGGAGCCAATTATCTGTTATTGACTTTTTTATTCAGTTTTCTCATTTATGTACTCCACTTGTTCTTTGTTCCTCCTATTTTCTACAACCGTTGTTCTTTTCGGATAAAAGTAACCATGATTTTTTTTAATTAAAGATCCCCAATTGGATCAAACGCGTGTGTTTGTTGGCATAATCTGGAATTCTGGATACTTTGTGGTTAATTAAATAACTTTTGCAGTGGCCAAGAGAACATATTTAATATGAATGTGATAAAATGTTTCTCGGACTGCTTAAATTTAGAATAAAATGTCGAGTATTTATTGTGGTTTTATTTTTACTGTCTGCGTAACAAGACAATGTTTAGTATTTCTTATTGTTTTATTTTTATTTTTCAATTCAATATTTTATTGCCATTATACATATATATGTATGCGACACAATAAAATTAAAACAAAAAAATACATAATTAAACAATAAATCAAGTAAACAGTTTAAGAGTCCCCTGTCCTCAGTTCGGTTGACTGTTTCAAAAAGGAACCTAGTTTGTTCACCTGATTAGGAGTGCTTGGATTGATGATATAATTAACTTTATCTATATCAGATAACATATAAAAATTTTCATTTTCATTATTTAAAAAATCAAAATAGTGTTTTCTTGTGGCATTATTTACATCGCAATATAATAATAAATGGGTCTCATCCTCAATTGTTATAAAATTTCTTACAAAGTCTTTCTTCTCTTGGAATTTTTTAAATACCTCCCCTTTTCAATTAATAAATTGTGGTCACTTATTCTATATTTTGTAATTAGTTTTCTGTATTCAAAATTTTGAGATGATAAATAACTCTCTTCAGAGATTTTACATGATTGCTTTAAAGTTTTATATAACTTGAGTTTACTATTGTCATCAATGTTTGCTAGTTTATTCTTAAATAAATTATCATAAAAATATATAATTTTTTACTTAATTTTGTCTCTTTTACTTTTTGTAATTTTCCCCAAGGAGTATGCCTTAAAAGTATCCAGATCTATATCTAACTCCTCCAAAATATCTTTAATATAAGTAAACCATGAATAAATTCCAACATCATTTAAATTTTTTGTAAGTAAAAAAGATTCTTTTAATAAAGGGTTAATCTCCTCAGAATTTAGTCTGATAAAATACAAAATAGAGTAAAATTTAATATATAGTTCAAGGGGGAATCTTCCAAAGTCTACTCTTACTCCAAGGTTAGATGAGCTTTTTCGAACTCCAAGTAAATATTTGCAGTATTGCAAATGCAACTTTTCCATAGGGGTTTTATCTATATAATGAAATATTTCTAAATGTTTACCCGAGATTTCTGATCTCTTTTTTGCTCTATAATATGTAATATAGGTATCCAAAAAAGTCACTTCTGAATTATACAAGGCAATAGGTTTTACCAATGAATCAAAGAGATTATTTGATACTTTTACTGGTAAGTTACACAAGGAACTAGTGTATGACTTCATAGCAAAAAGAACATTTTTAGCTCTCTTTGTAAGTTCAATAGTGCTACTAGAAAAATTACCATTATTTTTCAGCATAATTCCTAGAAATTTATACTCAGTTGTTCCTTCAATAGGGATGTTTCTATAAGTTGCAAATGAAGAAACATCTTTTGTACAATTTTGTTTAATTATCATAGTTTTTGTTTTTTTCACATTTACACCAAGTTGCCAATTATCACAAAAGTCACTTAAAATATTCAAATTATTTTGCAGACCCTCTTTTGATTCAGATATCATCATGAGATCGTCTGCAAAAAGTAGTGAGTTAAATTTAGAAGACACTAGAGTAATAGGATCAGATTCACTATTTTCAAATTTTTTAATAATATCATCTATGAAGATATTAAACAAGGTGGGACTCAAAGAATCTCCTTGTTTAACTCCTCTAATAGATACTAAAATAATTTGACGACATGTTATCATATTTTATTGAGGATTCTGTTTTTTCATATTGCTCTTTAACAATATTATAGAATTGTTTTCCAACTCCTGTTTTCATCAATTTGTACATACGGCCATCTCTCCACACAGAGTCAAAAGCTTTTCTAAGGTCCACAAAACAAATATAGAGTTTCTTTTTCTCTTTATGAATATACTTATTTATTAGTAACAGTAGTGCTTTCGGGGCATTCAAAAGATCTTACCTTTTTAAACTTTGTTCGAAGGTATGACAATTTTAAAACCATGTCATAATGTTCCGAAAATTATGTAAGGTGGAATTGGTTACCACTTAAAAAAAATGAAAAGATCAAAGGAATTTTCCACAATTTTGGATAAGCTTTGCGTGAGTCTCAAGCGAATCGCGTTACACTCGACTGGTCTATAGGTATAATTCATAGGAGTGCTATGAGTATGAGAGTTGTAAGACATTTTGAAAACACATTGTAGGTTGATGCAATCCATTGTATCAAGATTTGGAAAGTACAATTCCTTGAGGAAAGTTTCGGACCCATTTGTATGTTATCAGTAAATAAAAAATAATCCTTTCAATTTCATTTAGAGATGTAATGTTAAATTTGTACAAAAGGAATTAGCGACATGTGCATGCCCATGATGTTTTTGTACTTTTGTACTCAGCCTACTAACACACTCGAAACCCGATGCTATATAGAAACAAATTTCGGAAGCAAGCAGATGCGTTCTCTCACAATTCATCTATTCTTGTAAAAAAAAATTTTTTTTCTTTTTGTACATGTAATACGGGTCTTTCGAGATAGGAACTCTCGTGTAATTGACGGCGGAAACGATCACCTCAAAAACCAGTAAGAAGGATAACTGGATTCCTGACCTATTGAAATCAATATATATATTATGTATATACCACCTAAAAACAAACTATTTATGAAATTGAAATGTACTTATAATTTGTCCTACATGACAAATTTTAATTGACGAAAAACAATCAACCTGAAGCGCTTCAAATAGATTAAATATAAATCACCCTTAGCTCAACAGTGATTCCCTCTCAAGGTAATTGGTGTATTGATTTTTTTTTCATATAATACACATAACATTTTCCGGAGTGAATACAAACTAAAAACTCGCGTTATACAACAACAGTAGAATACCGAATGAACAAAGTCCAAAGACATGGCGGAAATGAGAAAACCTGAAGTCGGAATACTTTTACAATAATACGAAAACGAGAAACATAACAGACAAAAGTACTGAAAATTGTTACTATATAATGTATTCAAAAATTAGACAGTATCGTAAGACTTCATACAATGCTTTGCTTAGGGTTTTCTATGTTCGCGTGAAATTCATTAAAGCAGCATTTAAGCTGAAATTGAAGGGGGGCGAAAATTCCTTTTATGGGAGTCATTGCTCGGAATGTATAAGTAAAAATTTGTATCGTGTGCATTTACTCCATATTTATTCATTGCTTATCAAACCTGTGCTGTAGTAATATATATGGTTGTAGCACCTGCACTTTTTTTCCAGCACCATTCCTAGGAAAGCATAAATATCACACAAGATTAAACGATAAGAACTTACCTCTTTGTAAAACAAAACACCAAACTAAAATACTACCCAGAAATGGAGGATGTGTCAACATTTTCTCGTTTCTAAAATTTTACTGTCGTCAGTCTTAGTATCTGTACATTTCATTAAATATATACTGATATTGAATTATCTCAATGGTAAAATAAATATGCATTTTAAATTACCTTACTTTACATGTATGGTGTTAATGATAGAGTTACATGCAGTTACGTTAGCGGTATATGAAACGGGAAATCTGGACTTTTAATGGGTCAATTAAAATAAACCTATAAAAACAGACTTTAAATAACAGATGTTTCCTGTTAACCCCTTTATTACATTTAAATAATTTTAGGAAATAATGGGTTTGGAAAATTTAATTGGCCCATTAAAGGCCACATAAATGTGATATATTGCTCTCCGTATAGAAAAATTGAACATCAATAACAGAATTTTACATAAGGACTGAAGACTGGAAACGGGCTCATTCGAAAATATATTATGAAGAAATATTAACGGATGTAGGTACAACTTTTGATTGCCTTCACTTAATTCTCAGAACTATTTTTTAAATGGAAGACAACGTACACAGTTTGTGATTTTTTAGTAACTAACCAAAAACCGATAAAGAAGTGACATTTTGTAGTAAATGGGGGTTAACGGAAAAGGAATAGATAGTATACATAGATTTGGGTACCAATAAACCGGGAGAACCCTACCACAAGCTTTTGTTAGTGCCGGTACTTACCAAGTCCGGCTATCCCGAGTTCCTATCGTTGTTTACATTTCTATTTTGTCTTTTATTGGTTTTTTATGAAGTCTCCCTGTGGAGTGTGGAATGTGATTGTGATTTTCGGCCATTGTAGGTGTTTCCTGGTATCTATTTAAATTTGCAGTGGAAGACGAAATCTAACTTCTGTATCTGTTTTTAAATTCGATTTCAGTTATTTTATAAGGAAGGAAGCTGCATTTATAGTGTATAAGCTTTTTATGCCCCGCGTCAATAAGTCGAGGGCGTATTGTTTTACCCTTGTCCGTCTGTCCGTCCGTCCGTCCGTTTGTCCGTCCGTCCGCAGCAGGGTACATAGTTTGTCAGAGCTGTTTCTCCTACAGTTTTTATGGTGGAAAATTTTTATTTTGCAGATCATTTTGGTATATATTGTAGATGTGCCTTTTGGTATTGATTTTGATATTGGTCCATTTTTCTGAAAAATATGTGATGTTGAACTTAGTCGTTTTTTTTCTATTTTCTCATATATGGTACACAGTTTGTCCGGCCTAGATCTCCTACAGTTTTTATGGTAGGAAGTTTTTATTTTACAGATCATTTTGGCATATATTGTAGATGTGCCTTTTGGTATTGATTTTGATATTGGTCTGTTTTTCCGGAAAATATACATTGTTGAACAATGTCATTTTTTAATGAATTTGACATAGAGGGTAAACAGTTTGTCCGGGCTGTTTCTCCTACAGTTTTTATGGTAGGAAGTTTTTATTTTACAGATCATTTTGGCATATATTGTAGATGTGCCCTTTGCTATTTACTTTGATTTTGGCTTATTTTTTGAAAAATATACGTTGTAGAACTTAGTCATTTTTTTCATACAGATATTATGGTAAGAATTTTTTATTTTACAGATCATTTTTATATATTGAAGATGTGCCTTTTGATATTGATTTCTAAAAATATACATAGTTGAATAAAGCGTGTTTTGCGATTTTCTCGTAGATAGTGCATGGTTTGTCTGGCTGAGACCACCTACAGATATATTACAGATATGCTTTTTAGTATTAATTTTGAATTTGGAGTATTTTTCTGAAAAAAATTTACATTGGTGAACTAAGTCGTATTTTTTTTTTTTTTTTTTTTTTTTTTTTTTTTCACAGAGAGTACACAGCCAAAATATAGATTGCGGGGGCATCATATGTGTCTTACAGACACAAACAACATTACTAAGAAACCAATTTTAAATCTGTACCTTGCGCGGGGGCATTTCATCCTCTAGTTATTTTTTACTTCTTATTCTTTTTCACTTAGCTTTCACACATATTTCGGTATATGGACTTCCAAAAGTTTTAATTTGCACTGAAGAGACATAAATTGTCGAAATGTGCATATGCATCTTCTAAACGTAATTAAGAGTAACTTCGGCATTTTGTTATTTAGCTGTATTTCAGTTATATTATGGTGTTCAGTTTAGGTGCTGAATGAAGCCGGAGAAAACCACCGACCTTGGGGGGGGGGGGGGGGGGGGTAACTGACACACCTTGTCACGTATGGTTTCCTTTCATCGGGGTCGAATATTGAGCAACTGGAATCCAGTTTAATCTTACATAAAAGAAAAAAATTATGTTTAAAAACAACTACATACAGCCCATTAAAATTATTGCGGTTGGAGTTAACATATGTGTCATTTACTCCATATTCTTTCAAAGAATGTTGAGTACACTTAATCAAATGAGAAAATTCAGATCAAAACATTTTTGAGATACCGGTAGTAGGACAACAGAAGCTTGATAAGAAGTATACAAGATATTTTAGCTTAATTAATTATGTTCATTAATTAAATTTTCATTTGCCGGTCGTTAGGGGTTTTGTTTTGTTTCTCTTTTGAGACATTATTCTTATCGTGAGTATTTGTGAATAACGTGTATACTTTGTACATCTTTCATAATTTCGTTGGGAGCAAATCTTCATATCTGGACATAATGTAAAAGAGATTAGAAATGATCTTATTACCACATTATTTGAATACTTACTTTTTAGTCCATAATGAAAGTTGGAACAAAATAAAATGGTAAAATTGGCCACGATTAAAAGGTAAAAAACACAAAATGTACAAATTAAAAAGCACATAAAAATGACAAAAATAGAAAGAGAGGGAAGGAAAACTGCCCAACGTTTCGGCCTATATGGCCTTCGACTAGGGGGCTACCGGGCTAAATACGGAGAAGAAGATAGATAAGACCAGAGAAGGCAGACCTAATGGCGTATCACAGATATTACCTGTAAAAATCGTGCCAAATCTTGAACTTAATCAAAAACGAGAAATAAAACATAAGTTATCTGTACTATGCAAATATTAAACTTCAATACATAAATAATTTTATAAAATAACCTGCTTCTTTACATTCATGCCAAAGGGTCGAGCAGTTCCAAGAAAATGGATGATTTTTTGTTCAAGGAACTGTCGTTGTTTTTCACATGCACTAGTTTGTATAAGGACTGTTACATGCATGTCCAGTATGCCGTGGTTAGCTCGCCGAAAATGTTCACCTACTGGGCAATCCTTACCATTGGTGACGCTCTGCTTATGTTCGACAAAGCGATCACCTAATCTCCGGCAAGTCTCGCCCACATAGATCATGTTACAGCGTTTACAGCCCACAGCATACACTACATTTTCAGTAGTACACGTGAAACCATTTTTTAGTTTGAAAACGTTAGCCGGCCCTACTACTTCATCGGTTTCCCAAGTAAAAGGACAAGTCAAACAGCGAGATTGCTCTCATTTTCTAGTGCCCTTATATTTACAGGGAGTTTGAGGAGTAGCACTCTTGAAAGAATATGTGACAAGGTGCTGTTTTAGACTCTTCCCTTTTCTGAAGGCTGCAATGGGAGGCGAATCCTGGAAAACTTCCGACATATGTTCGTCCTCGAAAACTATAGATCTGAAGTTGCGTATCAAAATGTTTTTGAAAGCTGTATGTCATGACCAACGGAATCCAGTCGTCGGTATTTCTCACCCTCTTCTCCATAGCCTCGGATCTCGTCACTCGGGAAACTGAATTCATAGCTCGATCCAACATTTTGCTGGGGTAACCTCTCTTAACAAAAAAGAATTTCATTCTGGTACATTGAGTCCTGAAGTCCTGCTCGTCACTACAGATACGACGAAGTCACAAGAATTGTGACTTTGGAATGGCATCCTTGCATGACTTTGGGTGACAGGACCCATTATTTAAATAACAGTGGGCGTCTGTCGGTTTTTAAAACACTGAGGTAGAAATTTGCCCTTCCTTTATGGTACAATTAATGAAAGTTGCTCAATAATTCATTCGACAGGAAATCAAGATTAATTTGTGAAGAAGCGGTAAGCAGTTTTCTATTTGGTTTTGGCCTATTCAATCGATGATCAATATAGAACAGCTTAGAAACACCATTAATGTCATCCTTAATGAGATTAAGGGCATATCCAATAGTTTCAGGGGAGAGAATAGAAAACACAGAAGAAGGCAATGTTTCCCGGGAATATGACGTCGATATCTGTAACGTCAAAAAGTAATTCCCATTGTTTTTGAGGAAAGGTAATTTGTGCCTTCCAATTTGGCGGACTTTGTGCGGGTTACCGACGGGAGATTTGTTAAAAGTTCCGAATTTTTATGATTTACTCTTAAGCTAAATCGGTGACCTATATTGCTTTTGCCATTTTTGAGTAGCTTATTATTAGAAGGACACAATATCAGAATTTCATAAAATCGATAAAACGAGAAGTCTTTAAAATATTGTAAATTTGACTGTGTAATTCACCATTTCGTGCAACTTATTTCGTAATGCGTGCTACATACTCTCTGAATCAGCAAAATATAACATAATTTCTTAAATCAAATCAATTGTTCTGTAATTCCTTAAAACCTTATCTTTGTTTTTTCTGTTGCTCTGATACCGAGTAGATTAGAAATAATTTCTCAATTAATTTTAAAACTATATCTCAAACGCAAAATAATCAATTTTAATGGTCGATTTCCATGGAAACACGATCGGTGACCCAATATTTTCTTGTCATTTTTGGAATCCTCGGCACTTGTTTAACAAAATAACTTAAAATTATGAAAATGACAATATAGCAAGAAACTGTTGGATATGTCCTTAATATACGTCATTAACAGAATTACGTAAATTCATGGGAAGTCAGTGGATACTGAATCAAAAATGAAATAACGCAATTATATTTATCTCATAGATAAATGACGTAAACCCAATATTCTCTAGCCAACAAAAATGTATAAATTTAGATTTCCCATTAATTTTCGCTTACTTTGAAGAAAATTGCATCAATTTCTCTTACTTTCTTGTTACGTTTTGAATTAGACGGGAATAACTTTGCTACTCAAACAGAGATAGTCATTGTTTGAAATAAAATACAGAGACCGTGAAACAATCTATGAAAAATAATTTTGGTGTATATTTGTTCATGATTGTTCATCTTTTTTCTGTCTTGTTATGGTTGTGTTACCTCTTTAATAACGTTTTTCGATTTTGAAGTTCGATTTTTAGCTCACCTGACCCTAAGGGTCAGTGTGAGCTATTCTCTTCACTTGGCGTCCGGCGTCCGTCTGTTAACTTTTCACATTTTCATCTTCTCCTCTGAAACCACTCAAGCAAATTCAACCAAACTTTACAGGAATGATGTATGGAAGGTCCTGTACAAAGATCGCTCATTTGGTTCAGATCCGATAAAAAACATGGCCGCCAGCGCGGAACTTTGGTTTAACAAAGGACCCTATGGGAAAAATCGCATTTTCATCAATTCCTCTGATACTGCTGAAGCAAATTCAACCAAACTTTACAGGATTGATACACTAAAGATCCTTTACAAAGTTTACTCATTTTATTTCGATTCGACAAAAAACATGGCCGCCAGCACGGAACTTAGTTTAACATTGGCCTTTGGGAAATTCACATTTTCATCTTCTCCTCTGAAACCACTGAAGCAAATTCAACCAAACTTGACAGGAATGATGTATGGAAGGTCCTTTACAAAGCTTGCTCGTTTCGTTCCGATCCGATAAAATCATGGCCACAAGCGCGGAGCTTAGGTTTAACATAGGACCCTATGGGAAAATTCATATTTTCATCAACTCTGCTGATTATGCTGAAGCAAATTAAACCAAACTTTACAGGATTGATACACTAAAGGTTCTTTATAAAGGTTGCTCATTTTATTCTGATTCGACAAAAAACATGGCCACAAGCACGGAACATAGTTGAACATTGGCCCTATAGGAAATTCACATTTTCATCTTCTGCTCTGAAACCACAGGAGCAAATTCAACCAAACTTTACAGGAATGATGTATGGAAGGTCAAGATTGCTCATTTTGTTCCGATCCGATAAAAAACATGGCCGCCAGCGCAGAACTTGGGTTTATCATAGGACCCTATGGGGAAAACATCAGTTTCAACATCTCCTCTGAAACTATTGAAGCAAATTCAAGCAAATTACAGAAATAATGTATGGAAGGTCCTTTACAAAAATTTGTCATTTTGTTGGGATCCGACAAAGAAAATAGCTCCCAGCATATAACTTGATTAAGAATGGTACCCATAATTTAAAACATTTTTTTCATTACATGCCCTTAAATCATTGAAGCAAATTCAGTCAAACTAAGATTGCTTATATTGTTTTGATCTGATAAAAAACAAGACTGCCAGCACAGAACATATTTTAACATGGGATCCTTTGGGATGAACATCACTTTCATCACCTGCTGTAAGCATTTTGTAAGGTGAGCGATTTAGGCTCAGTATCTGAGCCTCTAGTTCTTTCTTTCGTATTGATTTTTTCTTTGCAGACACTGGTGTAGGCAACAATATCACAAAAGTAAACTTCGGTTGCTCGTAAGAACCAATTTAACCACTCTTTCTTTTGAAATGCTTGTACCAAGTCACGGGACCATTGCGATTGAGAATTTTTTCCGGTGGTTTGAACCTGAATGGTCTTTTTGCCTCTTGAGTTTCGGCTTTTGACAATTCTGTTCGGTAATTTTATAATTAATCTCATTTGCTGTTAAACAGTTTTACTAAAATTTGGTACTTATCCCAATGAATGAACATGTTCTCTTGTAAAGGTGTTTCCAGATTTCGATAAATTTTTATGTGTGAGTGTATCAAATGGAGTTTGATATCAAAGTTAAACAAATAGGAATTAAAATGTTTGAAATGTGACTAAATGAAAAATCAACTGGTTTTGATGTTCAAGAAATAATGAACAGTAGCCCTATGTTTATGTTATTTTACACTGTGACGGGCTTGCACTTTATATCGAATATTTTACCCCAAGCGACCAGCGGGGGTGAAATATAACGATCAAGTGCCATTCTGTGGTAAAATAATATAAATATATGGCTACTGTTAATTATTTAGATTATATTATTTTACCTCAGTATGTATTTTCTATATAAATTGTTTATTTGATAAATAAACTTTTCTTTCACACTTGTCACGAATAGACTATTTACCGGTCAATAGTTTCAATGACTATTGACTGGTGATGAACGATTCACTGGTCATTAAATAGGACGATGAACTATTCACATCGATACCTTTGATGTTCTATTTCGGTACAATCAAACACTTCTTTGCTGCGGGCTATTCGAACAATAGCAAGTTTATGGTTTCACTCGAAACAAACTATTTCCCTCCGCTTCGCGACAGGAAATAGTTGTGTCTCGGGAAACCATAAACTTGCTATATTGTCCTCATAGCCAGTAAATAGGAGTATGATATAACGATCACAAGGTTTCGTCTTAGTATCTTAGTACACATGGATGAAACGCTATTTTTCGCCGTTAGTTGGTCTGTGATGTTGCAAAAACTGATGAAAATTTATCTATGACAAAATCGAAAGTACCGTCATTTGTTTATGACGTTACTCATAATTTTACCATGGGTTTCATACAAAGTCATATTACAAATTCATATCTATGGAAAGGAAAAACATTACAATTATATTCTATTAAATGCGCTATTTTCAAAACGATCCAATATTTTTCTACAAAAACAATGAAAATTTTCGTTTAGTGGTCTAAATTTTATGTTGGGGAAACTGAAGTCGTTTTGCCGGTGCATATAGCCATTCTTCCCCAATGCTAGTCTTTCCGGGGGGGTTCTGGATCGATCCTAAAGCCCCTCTCGGAAAAATAGACACGTTCCAGTTTTTTCCCCGTAAACTTTACAGGAGTCCGTTTTTCCCCCTTTAGATCATATGAGCCAGTTTTTCCCCCGACGTCATCGATAGTTTTGCGACGTTTTCACCATAAAGTTCGCAGCACTGTCAAGGTATGTTAAAGGATGTCAAAAGCATCCCAGTGTCTCTTCTACAGAAACAAGTTTGACTTAAAAAAATGTTAAAAGAACATCAATCAAAACGCAATTAAAATTCCCATATAATTGGACAATCCTTCCCCATAAATGTTCAAGGTCTCAATGATATAGATTTATATGTCTTTTTTCTCTACTTATTTCTGTGTGCGTATGTTTACTACCCCTACATGTTGTAATGGGGAAATATTAAAAAAATACAAAATCAAAGTTATTTAAATCTACGAAGGATAAAACCGTGGCTAAAAAACCAATTCCGAGCAATGCCAAAATTTTCACTTGAATAAATACACTTATGAGACGAAAAATGTATGTATTCAAAATCTATAGAGGAAGAAAAGTAAAAATGATTCCTTTAATATTGCGCAAAAACGTGCAATTTTGCTTACAAAGGTGATGTGACCGTCTTGAAATTACTTCGGGTACGAGCACAGCTCATTGCTGCAACAACAATATAAGCTAGGTTTGTCTCACGTACATTTACTCCATACCCTTTCATTGTTTATTTAGACATTAGATGAAAATTATTGCATGAGATTTTCATAAATTCCAACTTTTGAAAATTGACGCGCAAGACAACTTCATGCATACCATAAAACCTATAAAGGGGGATTTGAATAAACTTTTCTGTTATTTAGCAGTGTCATGACAATAAATATGGAGTATTTTGCTATGCAGTGATAAGAATTAAATGCTCTTATGGGGGAAACTCCATAGTAAGGGATTGGATTGTTGGCATGTATGCTATTCGGAAAAAAGTACAGTGCAAACCAATTATGTACATTAGACTATTTTATAATGCCAAGTTTTCTTACAATCGACTTGATGAGTGCCCTGTGTTTATCTATATTTTGTAATCGTCCACTAGCTTAAGACACTAGTGCTTTTGTCGGGCAACGGATGGCAATGATTGCAAGAGCACTTTGCCAGTCCAATTTTAAGCTTAATTTGATTGATAATCCACTATACAGCGATCACTTCCATGGTATCATAATGGTGCATTAAATGATACACGTTGTATCACAAAATTTCTAGGTTTCAAGAGGCATAATTTTTGAACCCCTTCGACCCCGAACTGAGTATTGTGGTAAGGAACTAACATGTTAAAGTTGAAGACCATATGATATTCCGTTCTCAAAATATCAGTCGGAAAAATTCGGGGGACGAACGGACAGACGGACGGACACACGACTGAGGGTAACACATAATATCTCGCCACTACGTATGGCGGGGTACAAAATATCCATGCTGTATAATAAATAGTAATTTTCGTGATGCGGTACACGTGTTCCAAGGAGTAGCCTCTCATCGGCAGCATTTGAATCAAATGATATTGAAAGCCATAATCGAAAGGCAGTAGCAAAAGAAGTACTCATTACCCAAAAATATCGAAAATCGAAACGTTACCTTCATAGATTCCTTTCTCTTGTTTGTAAGATTAAAACCCAATGATTGGTATAAAGTATTGTTACAACATGCGAAAAGTACACATTTATCACATTGTTTGACATCACAGGTTTCCATACTTAATTGCGTCTACCAATGAGGCAATTACCACTAAGTTTAAATACAGTCCCTACCAGGTAAACCGATTAGAAAACACAGCATGTAGCAGGTAGAACAATTACTAACAAAGAAAGAATTAAATGGTTCACCAGAAAAGACAAAACTTAAGTAAATGCAATGAAAAACAAAGATATAAATCACCATGAACAATAATTGCATGTTTAATTTATTTTCGCTATTAAAATGAAAGCAATAAATCGTAAGTTGCATACTACGTGTCTAATTGTCATTACAAAATGTAGACAATCTGAGTATGCAAAATACATTGGATAAAATCTAACAAGAACTGTATTCCCTATGGATTAGTTTCTCTGATTTAAACACATTTGTTTTCACAAGCACACAAACAAAATACTAAATCGCAAGTGAAGTTTATTTTTACATATGCATCTGATTTCATCCTTTAAAAGCATTATAATATGTTCCCCATAGCTCCTTATTTTTTCATAATATCATTCTATACGTTATAATTTGTTTTTTTTTTGTATAAAAAAAATCATGAGATTTTAAAATATAACATCTCTTGTGGGTTAATTTTTGAAGTGGTCTCAAACAGCATAAAAAGACTAAGGCCAAAGAGATGTGCTTGTCAGGCAACATAGAGAGTAGTGGTACTTAGATGACACAAAAGTTATTTGCTCGCCTCTTTCACCTCGATAAATTGTTTCAATAAAAAAAATTAACCTTAGGTAAAAATCAGCACTTAACAATCGAATATTTGAAATTTTTCAGTAATTTAACAAAAAAGTTCAACCATTGCCAAGGTTGCAGACCTGAATTAGCAACACATAGATGTTTCAGATTGTATTCTTCGAGGATTTCATTGAATCTTTTCCCGTTTCTTATCTGTTTTGTCTACTCTGTGAGCAAATAAAATGGTTCAACTCATTTAGAAGATACGTCCATATGTTGTGCTGACTGTTCTTGTTACAGCATATGTTCACAAACTGTAAATATAGTAATTAACTGTATGATAAATAAAGTGTTTTTGACATCAACATATCTCGTTAAAAGTTCAAAATAAAGTTACGTATGGTTTACTTTATTAATTTGAAAAAGAGATATATATTTACTTACCGTGTGGATGTGTGTCAGAAACAAATGCATGATGTTCTGTTATTTTTTTAAATACCGTCTAAAATAACAAATATAAGCAAAAAGGTACATTTGTATCTATGTCTGTAACAAAATTAATTAATGTAACAGTAATTAAAGTGAACAACTTTCAAACTCTTTTGTTTTAATAATTGATTACGTTAAGATCTAATATCATTTAGCCAGTATCGGGAGTGCCTCGTGAAGCCAGCCTTCCTTACAAACGAATATAAGTTTTGAGCATGAACCATTTGATATAGTTAAAAGTTCAAAAAGCATATCTACTAGAAAAACATCAAAAGCTAAAAAGGAGTTTTTGAGATATAAGAAATATTAAATCTGTAGTAAACTGAACTCATCTTAATTATTCAATACAAATATTTACTTTAATACTGGTACAATTTACTATATCTGCATAATAGATATAGAAACATAATTAAAACTGGTTGAAATTTGCTTTTTGAAGATCTGTTTCGAAACAACGACAGTAGAATGCCGAGGGACCAAAGGATTGTCAAGTACAAAAATCAAAGCCCAGTGCCATGGCTAAAACGAGAACGAAGATAAACAATGAAAAGAAAAAAGTGATGGATTAGCAAAATGATGGTCGATGTTTAGAAGCAGAGGATCTCGAAAATTTTGCTTCAGATTCAAAACTTTAGGTTCATATCATCTTAATTTACATACCCTGAAAGATGAAAAATTATCATAACTGAAAAGGATTTTTTTTCTTAGTTACAACTCTGCTTCGTGACGAACCTCGAGTTTTTGGGGGGATTTTTTCTTTAAAAATGAAATTTGTCATCCCATAGAAATGTAGTAAGACATATATATTTATTTGACGCCGACATTCTTGTAAATTTAATTCTTAACTTGGTTTTATTTTTTCCGTCTGCGAATTTTAATGGTTTAATTAAAATAAGCTGTTGCTTCGATTATTTTAACACATGAATGCATACCCACTGGATATTCTTTATCATATGGTGCATAATGAATGCAACAAATCAATAAAAGTTCAATGACCGATGTATTTTTAAACACTTCTTGAATAATAAAGTTTTTGTTTTTGTGTCAATTTTTTTCTAACATCTCTAATTTTACCCACTCTGATAAGTTATATCCTTTTTCTATTCAAAATGGTGGTAATAACAAAATTACCGAACAGAATTGTCAAGAGCCAACGTCAATCAGGAAAAAAGGCAAGGCAGGTGGAAATCCACTGAAAAACTGTCAACCGCAATAGTTGTGACTTATTACAGGCATTTCAAAAGAAATGGTGGGTTACAACGGTTTTATGGCGCACCAAACCTCCCCTTCCATTGCGTCAGTGTTTAATAAATACTCAACAGAAATTGCTTTTGAAAGGTCGTAGATAGTTAAAAGAAATAATCATCCCAGTATTAAGTCAAAATAGAATCTTGAATCAGAGATTGAGATTTAGATTGCTAAGTTTATTGATTTATTTTTTATGCGTTTTCAAATGCGTTTTCAAATGCGTTTTCAAAATGCCAAATAATATAATGAACAAAAATATTGAAAGTTTTATGTTCTACCAAATCCAAAACGCTTCTATCTAAAACAAAAGAGTGTAATTAATAACACAAACACTATTCAACTACAAACCATTAGATATTACATGGAAAATATATTCGGAAAAGTCATGAAGGACAACCGTTTTCCTAGAAATGAAACGACATGATAATACCAGTTTTAGATCTAAGCTACTCCTATGTCTTCAAAATGCAAACCTATTTGAATATTAAATCATTTATCTTACGATTTTATCTCGTAGATTATAGAATGACTAGTTACTTATGGCGCTTAACATTTATATTGAGAATTATTGTATCCACTTCAAACAAGATGGCAGTTAATGGTTTAACGATGTCAAGTTTTATGGCAGAGGATTTGGTACAACGGAACTTAAGTTCATTAAGTAAATGAGACAATTACTGCTAAACACTGTGCTATGGATTGATGCGGCCATTTCGATAAATAATGTCATATAACACGTTCTTTTTTAATTCGTTGTATATCATATGATTTGGTGATATTTGGTCTGTTTTCTATAAATGAATACACTATGACTGATCAATAAAACTGTTTGTATTGTTTGTTTGTATGGGGTTTAACGTTACTTTCAGCACTATTTCAGCTATATCTTGGTGATCAGTTTTAGTGGTGGAGGAAGCCAGAGTACATTTAAAACTGAACAAAGCACTGACTGAAGCCATTAATGAATGCATACAGAGTAGAAGTACAAGAAACAAACTGGAATGTTTGATGTTGGTAACACTAATTTTGATGTATGTTGGTGTTTGTAACGCTAATTTTGATTGGATGATGTCGACATTTTCATGAGGTAAAATTCTTGGTTTATAGTCGGAATTGACAGAAACTTCGAGGCGCAAACGCAAACTCGATTTTATCATTTTATTTTTTTTTTAAATACCTTTGACATATATATTTGAGTCATCATTCAAGATCAAATTTTGTCTCATTCTTTCCTTCTTCAAGATAGCAATTTTGTAGTAAGAAATCTAACTGTATTGGGTTTATACGTATGTCTATTATACTATGCGGAAACGGACAGAGAAAGGAGAGGTTTTTGCAACATTAGAAACAGTTCACCCCTATTGCTGGCTTCTACTAGTGCAAGTGCAAAGTCCGCTTGTCCCGAGGTTCTATCGTTATAAAAGTTTGTTTTTCGTCTGAAATTGGACTAATCTTGGTGCAATTTTGCCTTTAATTAAAATTACCTTTGTAGTTGATTCCTGCTGTCTTCTCGTTTTTTGGTTGCAATTTTACAATTTAGATAGGAATATTCATATTGTATACTTAAGTTGTAATTTTACTGGATAGATGCAAATACCCATTTTTAACTACGCTCAAAATCAATTTGCGATAGTGAAAATCCTTGGTTTGATTTTTTTTTTATGATCCTAAATTCCGACATGGTTACCTTCTTGTTTATAAAAATTAGAGCTAATAAAAACTTAACAATGTCCTTTTAACTGTGTATCATGCATACTTTCATCTCCCACTGATAAAGAGAAGCAATTTCCAGCCGGCAATGTTTGCTAAATTAAATACATTTGTAATACAAAAACTCAATATCAGATAAAACATTAATTTTTTATGAAAGAAATTTGAAAAAATAATGATTTGATATTAAATTGATAGATTTTCTTGTTTAATGTCTTGTTTTGAAATAAGATTATATCTTTCCCCCTCTTACATTACATCTAATTGAATGTTGCTATCACAATAACCCCACAAGTAGATATGGTATCTTATCAATCCAGAAAAAAAAGAAACCACTGAACTTGTTTTGCGCCTATCGAGTAAACATGTTACTTTTTTGCAACGAAAGCATCAAAGGTGGAAATGAAAACAAGATAAGAGACACATCAAGTGATTACCAAAATTACGTTTCTTAAAAATTATTTTCTACAGACTGAACTTATCATGTTGAATCTAGAAAGAAGAAAATACATAGATCTGATGGGTTGCTGTCCTCTTTCACATTCCAGATACTTATACAGAGTTTAAAATTTTATGCTTAGCAATTCCTTGGGGTTACCCAGTGGTGTATATAAAACCATTCATTACATTTCAAGGTAAGAATTCTTATAATATATTGGCAACGGATACCGAAGCAAAAATGTTGAGAGGGGAAATTCAACTACTTTTGTATGTACCTCATTGTAAAGGTACTCGTCTTGATAAGTTGGACTTTTTTCTAGTTTGGTTTTTATTGTGAGTCTTTTTGTGTATTAATTTTTAGCCTTTCACCACACATAGGGGGAGGGTTTGGATCCAAGAAAACGAGTTGAGCCCCACCGGAATTTTTGCGCCTGTCCCAAGTCAGGAATATGTTGGTCATTGGCTTGTCCTTGTCTTCTTATAAAATTTTAGTTTTTTTTGATATTCGGGTTATTGGATGTGGTTTGTTTCCATTGATTTATTCACCTTTTTACTTTTGAGGGCCTTTTAGGGCTTTCTATATGGTGTGAGGTTCCTCACTGTGTTGAAGACGGTACGATGACCCCTAGATGCTTTGGATTGTGTCGTTTTAATCTGGATGGGTTGTTGTCTCCTTGACATTTACCCCATTTCCTTTCTTTTTCATACCTGTTATACTAATGGTCTTCTTACCTCATGTCTGTTTTTTTTTCGAAGTTAGTTCCTGTTATGTTTTGTGAAAAGGTGCAGAGCTTCAACTGTGCATTAACAAAATTTGCATAATATTAATGCACAGTTTGTCCTTCCTACCACTCACATAATGTGAGTGAAATTTTGATATCGTGCAGTAACATTGAAGTTTGTTTATAAACGTGTTGCTGAAGCATTGTCTTCAGTTTTATTAGTACTACACCTTAATACAAATTACAAATAGTTAAAAAAATAAAATCACAATGTTACATAATAATTGGAAGTTCTGTTATTATTGATCATGAATCTTTATTGTCTTTCTGGATTACCAGTTGTCAACCATGTATACATATCATGCTTTTCAGCACACTTGTATTCTGTATACAGTTCATGCTGCGTCATATTATAAACGATCATCTAATAATTCTAAATACAAAAACATAAATTATTTCTCCAGAGGTCCATGTAAAAAGCCAGACATGACTGATATTATGTTGACATAATAATAAAAGTTTGTTTTCTTGGTGATTTTAGAGATTTCATCAATAGTATTATTTATGTGCAGTTCAAATTGCATTTGAAATCATATAACCTATTCAAACTATCGTATCAACGGAAAAACATTTGAGAAATATTATTTTTAGTCTATGTGGAATTCTAGTTAAGATAATTATACACCTAAAGATAGCAATACAAAAGTAAAATACCAAAGGTCCATCTGATGTTGTTGCATATTTATTTTTAACATGAAACCATCTCTGGTTTAGACGTCCCCGTCTATTCGGGGTAGTCAGGTCATATTGGAATGCCTGGCGCTAACAACTGTATACGACTGCTTTTACCGATAGCAATCAAACCTCGTTGGTGCGATCGTCACACGCATCCATATTTCCTTATTTCTTTTGTCTTTAAACCTTTTGGAATTGTGTTCGCCATGATTTAAATGAAGTACTCTTCAATGGGCATAAAAAAGACACATAATCCAACCATCTTCTTAATTTTGTACTTACCCTTTAACTTTTCTAATAGTTTTGGTGTCAAACGCCAGCTGTTATGTTACTCTCTTCCGGATTTCCGTTAAATTATTGCGATTTGAGAAAATAACCTTCATTTCATACAAAAAAAAATAACTTTAATGGTAGGAGTCAATGTGAGACACTAAATCTAATACAAAAGGACAAAATTCTTTTCCGTTCTTAGCAAGGACACATATTTACTATTAATACCTGCAAACCATGAATATTCATATCATGCATCTGTGTACTTCTAAATAGTCTGTTATTGTGTCATTGAAACTTTCTGCATATCACTTCAGAATACACGGAAATCAAATTTTGGGGAAAACAACGGATGCAACAAGTTTACAAGAATTGAAAGTCACTGTCCTCCGACTCCATATTTAATTGCCGTTTTATGGGTTTACACTGTTAGTGATGTATTACCGATTCTGACTTTATCCTGGATGAAACAAATAACTGTGTGACAAGTGCTATATACAGAACAGGGCTTGTTTACCAGTCGATGTCATTCTTTTTTTTTTTTTTATTTGTAGAGAGAGAGAGAGTTTACACTTAGTGACAGTGCTTTAGTTATTTGTGTTGTATTTGTAGTGTGTGTGTGGACATGTGGTGTCTTCCGTCTTCTGGTGTTCTTGCTTTTGCCATGTCTCTGGACTTTGATTTATGTAATATTGTGTTTGATCCTTCTGTATTATACTGTCGTTGTTTATTAGTTTGGACGTTTATAATATGTTCTGTGTGGTTTTTCTTCTTCATTTACGTTTTCTGTTTGTAAAAGATCCTTATATAACCATGAATTCTTGATTTTGGTTATTGCTTCGGTATTCATTTCGAAACTTATACTTCGAGAAATGTTTTTGAACTGCACTTTTTCTTCTTTTTTTTTCTTTTCTTTTAATTCTCGATTTACATGCCTAGACTTCGAGATTCATCAATTTTTATGTAATGAAATAAAAAAAAACAACATTTAAAGCAATATTGAATAAACGCTGATATCACTCTATCAATTCAACTGTAAATATCTTACAAAAAGCAAAATGCAACTACAGCCATTCCCTTCCGAATCAAAGATACATTTTACAATGTTATTTGAAAACAATTGAGTCGTTTATGTTCTTTATGTATTTGCTAATCTGTTATCAATAATATGTGGACATTCAGATCTCAATCGTGTTTCTAAAGAAAAATGAAGTTCTTCGTTTTCGGACATAATACTTGTTAAACGTCGTCTAGACAAATGAATTTCAAATTGTCTGCTGTATTTTTATTAGACTTATAATGTCCTATGTATTCAATGACGTGGACAGATTAATAGTCATTGACGAGGTTAAGCATTCTGTTCAATTAGTCTTCTTGTTTGTAAGAAGCTTAATCACTGGCTAGACAGACGATAACAAACAAAGAACTGTCATGTGTCTTAATTGTATTTTCATTAGAATCCGAAATGAAGAGTAAATATAATGAACAAAAACTAATGACCAATTAATAAAATGCAATGTTGTGCAATCTCATATTTTTGAGTATTCCAAATAAAAATTTGCAAAAAGTTCGTGTCTTTACCCCGGATTTGCACTGATACGGATACAAAAGAAAATTATAAATCATCTAGAAGATTATACTCGTTATTTCTGGCTTCACAGAAGATACGAATTTGTCTTGCCTTATATTATATCCGGTCCAAAAATATTCTTCTGTTGCAGTTGTTAGGCAAACATTTCCAAAATAATCATACACTCTTATTAAATTAACTGCAGTTATGCTTTGTAGTGGATTGTCTTCATTTACTACATATACTCACATTCCAGTTTCAACTGTTTCACTGTCTCATAAGTTTTTCTTCGCTGTTGGTCATGTTTTGGAAGTCACCAGAAAATCAACAAACAAGGAGGCTAAATCTACAAGAACTTGTTATGCTCACTTTGAACGATTTTTCAGGAACTAAGACAAGTGTTCTCTCCGAAAACGAAGTGTTACTGATCAAACGATAGTATATAGACTTATATTCCTGTTTACAGATGTAAGCCAGCATTTGATTGGATGACATTAGGGAATGTCAACTAATATTCGGAAAACTGCCAGGTAATATAAATTGCCATGGAAACTGACAACGTCATTACATAAAAACAAGACGGTGAAATCCACAGGAGTTGATATCGACAAGATTTCATTTCTCTAGGGCTGTTCACCGAAATATAAATGTTATTCAGGTTATAGACGGGTTATATAGTCTGACATACCCTGGATGTTTAGTTTTATTTCATGAGGCGAAGCCACTGATAAAATAATAAACATCCAGGATATTCCACTCTATATACCCCGTCTATAACCTGAATAACAGAATTTAAATTCACAGTAACTTCGGAATTTAGTTATTTGTTACCACTCCTGGTGGACTATTATTGTTTTTCTTGTGCAGTTCCCTGGTGGATTGTGGCATATAATGTTCGGTCACTGTAAGTGTTTTCTGTTATCCTTTCTTCATTAATTAAAACTGATAGAGAAAAAATATTAAATATTATCTAAATGGAAAGCAAAAATAAGATAAGGACAGAGCTTTGCATGAGGGAGATACCCTTAGTTTTGAACAAAACTTACAAAAATTTAGATATTGACAGTTTCTACATAAAATCGGCTTTCGGGTGAGACTTTGAAAAAATAAGTAGCCCCTTTTGACCCATTTTGATGGGTTGACCCACAAGCTCCAAACGCGAATGCAGACTTTCTTTAAAACTAAATTTTCATGTTGTTTGATTCTAATGCTGCTGATGAGAGTTTACTTCGTGAAACACGTGTATTGCATAACAAAATTTACTATAGGATTAAACACCGTTTTAAAGGAATTTATTGGAGTATAAACGGGACCAATTCACTCACAAACAAATAAAAGTCCGAAGGACTTTTATTATATGTTTGTAAGTGACTTGGTCCCGTTTATACTCCTATAAAGTCCTTTCAAACGGTGTTTAATCCATATAATTCTTTCAATTTGATGATAAGTAATTAAATTCTTACTTTTATAATGCCAATCACACGTTTTTGTTCTATTTGATTCACTCGGCGTAATAATTTAAAGTGAACTTAAATGTAGTCCGGTCAACGTCGTCTATCGAAAAATAAACGACTTTATAAATTGCTACCGGAAGTGAATTCATCCAATCATATTAGCGTATTTCCTTTTATGCAAATCATATAAGAATTATTGTTTATTATGCAACTTTTGTATTTTTGTAATTTTAAGGCAGTGGACCAATACCACTGCTGGACCCGGTTTTTAACTCTCGGTTTAAATAAACCAAGGTTTAAATTTAACGGTTGGTTAAATTTTTAACCCATGGTTACAAAACCCAGGGTTAAATACCCGTTGATCAACCTTATTTAAGGTAGATAGACAGTAATATTCATATCCATGAGATTTTGTTGTAAGTCGGAATAATAGAAGAACCAATCCTAATTACCCAAAATCTGTAATCGAGTTAAACGTAACCCTGGTTCCCATAGTTCCCTATTTCCCTACACTTTGCTAACATGGAAACATGGTTGACTGTGCCGCTTCAGGAAAGAAATGACCTGAACACGAATCAACGAAATTAGAAACAAAATTAATAAAGTGAAAGATAACGGAATTCTAAAATATAAAAAAAGAAAGATGTAGTGTTAAACAAACTTCAAATTGAAAAATAATGTACTGATAAGAGGTCATATTGTTTGTTGTTATTTTCACATTTTGTTTTTGCATCAATGGACAATTTTTTAATAATTTCAGATTCAATCATAAGGCATCGGATTTTCTACTCTATTCGATATGTTTTGCGGAAACTGGAAGAGTAAGTCCGTCATTGATTTCAAACTATCAGTATAGGAAAAGTTCACAATTTGAAAGTCAAAATAGTCACGTTTGTCATAGAACCTAGATTTCAGACGTCCATGTTCGTCTTTATATAACAAAAGGTCAAGGTACGAAGCAGAATTGGGTGTATCGGTTGTCTCTTTAATTTCAAGTTCACTAGGGTAGATGCCATATAAACATTCTTTCAATCTTTGGTTATTAAGAAAAAGTACATCGTTTATATATCTGAAGTTTAAATTAAAAGTCTGGGCTAGTTGTTTTTGTTTCTGTTGTATTAGCCCTTGTAAAAACTTTGCTTCATACAAAAAAGGAAAAGGTCAGCTTAAAGTGGCACACAATTAGTTCCCATACGGATCCCTATTGTCTGTTGAAAAACGCGGCCTCCGCATTTAACAAAAATGTTGTCGATTAAAAATTCATCGCGTCATTTTCACTGTATTTCTTGTTTGACTCAGTTTGGTTCTTAACAAAATATGTTTTATCTTTTCCTATTACCAAATAGGAATACACTATTGTGTCATTTACACTGCATTAACGGAAAATAAATTATTGAGTAAAAATACATAGTACTGAATGCCAATTGTAAATAGTTCGTGGGCTGGAAACACTTTCCGTGCACCCCCCCCCCACACACACACACACTTCCGAACCAGACCAGTTTTTTTTTCAGTCCTTCTATGTACCCTCTTCAAAATAAAACATGTTAACACGATCATAACCTGCTAGCATAGACAGTATAGGGCCACTTTTATAGTACACCCGAAAAATTAATTGTATTTTCGTTTTAACATAAGTGTCATCTTTTAAGCTCCATAAATTTTCAAAGATAAGTAATATGTACTGAAATTTGATATCAAATTAAAGCTAATTTAATATCCTTTACAATGAACACAAGTTTGGGTACTTTACGCCCTTTTTATGATCTTGGGATACAAAAAATGTACCCCTACCCCTAAAAAAATTGCCGAAATGACGATTTTAGGCTGTCAATTCCTTTCAGATAAACCACCCTCGTCATTTGATCTAGTTTTTATGCCTAACTTATCAGTTGTGATACAAGGTTGGAAAATAAAACCTTTAAAGTCAATAAAATTTTGATTTTTCGGGAAAATATTTTGAAAAATGGAATTTTTCGGAATTTTAGATTTTTCACAATTTCGACATTTTGGAAACCAAAAATTACGAGATATTTTTTCAAAAGGTCCAAAATTCCGTGAACCCCAGCACATCAACTGAAATTATAACTTCAAAATTATGATGGATGCAGTTGAAGACTATGCCAGAATGTGGGCGAAGAAAGAAAAAGAAGATGTGGAGACATTGTCAGACTGGATCAGGTCGATTAAGTCATTAATCATGAATCGTATCCGGCGCTTAAAAACATCTATGAAAACTAGAACGCCCAGCATATTTGATGACCCTCTTGTTGCTAAAACATTGACAAACCTCCAGGAAAAATACGTCATAGTACCTGCAGACAAAGCTTCTAACAATATTGTGTTTGTATGCAAGAAACACTATTTAGACTGTCTTGTTAAGGAGATGGATATTGACACTTCATCGGGCAATCCTACTTATTCCCCAATTACATTATCAAGGGACGAGATAATCACAAATCACACTTCTGTGTTAGCATCATTCGGTATCAAAGTTGATGAGAATAACAGTTATCTCCCTTATATTTACTGGGTGCCTAAGCTTCACAAGAATCCCTACAAACAGAGATTCATTGCAGGATCTGCCAGATGCACCACTAAGCCCCTATCCAAACTCCTTACCACTTT
>MJUU01063815.1:138000-154319 GCA_002080025.1 Modiolus philippinarum | reverse complement strand
ATTGGACCCTATTGGAAATGACTTTTGTGTCAGCCATGGTCCAGGTGAGTGATACAGGCTCTTGAGAGCCTCTCGTTCTACTCTCCTTTTGATATCAGATCGTAGGAAAATTTTAGACAGACATATTTTTAGTAACATGTGGCTAAATTTTTAATGAAAATTTATCTAAAAGGAAAAACTGCTGACTAATAAGTACAAATTGAATTGCTATCAAACTAGAGGGAAATTTTTGCCCTGAAAAGGTCTGGAATCAAATTCACGGCAGCATATTTCTTGGAAGATAAAAGCTATATATTCTTAGATTAAATTTAACAAAATACATGATTTAGGAGCACAAAACAATCACCTTAAGTAATGTAAATGTTCTGGAAATGGTTCGATCTGACATGTTGGTTGCTGAAGACAAAGTACTGAGAAGGTCATGAGTATTGAAAAATAAAGTATGTATTGTCAAATGGAACATATGAACCACATAGAAATGTAAAGTAAAGTGTTTTCTGTTGATGTGTTTCTGAATTGCATAACACAATGATATGAATCCACAACACTGTGAATTTAAGTACACATTATTACCATTTTATTGTAAAAAAAAAAGTCATAAGTGTACATACGATTATTCTCAGCATGCAAATAAAAAATTCCATTAAGTTGTAAGTGTATTTAAGTCTAAAATTCTCTATGAACTGCATACTTTTCGGATATTCAAAGGTCGTAAGTGACTAATTAGTAATTTTCACAGGAACTGCTTATTATAACTTCTCCAAAAATGCAAAGCAAAAACTTCCTTTCATTTGCCATAAACATAGGGGCTGTCTTGAACTTACTATGAGGTATGAGTAAAGCTCATTGTTGAAGGCCTCATGGTGACTTCAAGATGAAGAACAACAATAAAAGCGTTGTTCATTTGCTTGTTTTTACCATGTATTTGTAGAGACTTTGTCTCATATGCATTACTCCATATCCTTTCATTCACCATACAGTTTCGATACTTTGTGATTTATGGTCGCAAAACCGTTCAGGTTCAAGACCTTTAAATTTGGATTTCTCAAAACTATGAAAAATGCACTTACGACCTTCTGGCATTAACCCCTCGATATGAAACACAATATAGTAACACCCATTATCATCTCACAATTTTTCATCTTAAAATCAAACCAGAACAATGTTTAGACAATCTTATTTTTTTGTCTACAATTGATCAGTCGATCTAATTCAAAATATTCTAACTAATTATTCCAAATTTTTGACAGGATGTAAAAATGCTGGTCATTGTACTATATTAGTACATGACAAGACGTGTTGTTTAACACTACATATGCCCACCAGCAGCTCCTTAAATTTACTTAAGGGGCAAGTTCTGACCTCTGTGACCTAAACTTTGAGCTGATTGTATTTTTTGCCGATTTGTTAACCTTGATCAGAGGGCATAATAAAAAACTGCATCATAATTTGACCACAAAAAGTAATAAAAATAAATTTTGCCATTTAGCACTCTTTGGGACTCTTTTTTTATTTTTTTTAAAGGCTACTGATTCCTCAAATCTTGTCATATTCCAGCTGAGCAATGATTTTAGCAATAAAATAAAACAAACCCCATCTCAATGCAATAAATAATAAAGGGTCTACAGCAAGTTTTTTCAGAAATGGGTGGGCCCCTTTGCAGATCGTTTTTCTTGAAAATGATTTTAATAATGCATCTGTTTGTACATGATATACGAAACATACACAAAGTAACTGCATCAAAATATGTATTTTTTTTCCTGGAACAAACTAAAAATGGTATGTTGGCCAGTATTAAAAGGTAAAAAGCACAAAAATATACAAATTAAAAAACACATAAAAATGACAAAAATGCAAAGAAAGGGAAGACTGCCCAACGTTTCGGCCGTATGGCCTTCGACCAAGGACATACCGGGCTGAAACACGGAGAAAAAATGGAAAGGACGAGAGAATGCAGACCTAATGACGTGTCATAGATATTACCTGTAAAAATCGTGCCAAATCTTGAACATAATAAAAAACGAGAAATAAAACATTAGTTATCTATACTATGTGAATACCAAATTTCAATACATAAAAAATATTATAAAATAGACTGCTTCTTAACATTCATGCCAAAGGATCGAGCAGTTCCAAGAAAAGTGATGATTTTTTGTTCAAAGAACTGTCGTTATTTCTCACCTGCACTAGTTTGTATAAGGACAGTTACATGCATGTCCAGTATGCTGTGGTTGGCTCGCCAAAAATGGGAAATCCATTCCATTGGTGACGCTCTGTTATGTTCGACAAAGCGATCACCCAATCTACGGCAGGTCTCACCCACATAGATCATTCTACAGCGTTTACAGCCCACAGCATACACTACATTTTCAGTAGTACACGTGAAACCATTTTTTAGTTTGAAAACGTGAGCCGGTCCTACTGATAGAGCTCAGTTGCTTACAAATAGACTACTTAAGCAAGGGTACGTTACCAAAAACTTAAAGTCATCACTACAGAAGTTTTACGGTCGACATCACGATCTTGTGGATCGCTATGGGATATCTGTTTCCCAGATGACAACAGATCTTTCCCTCTGCAACTAAAGTTTGTTTTTCCTCTATCGGATTTGACTTTACTACCGGATTTGACATGTTCAACACGGCGGGTGTCTTATAAGAAGCAGGAGATGCTTACTCTACCGGTACACCTGATCTCACCCATGGTTTTTATTGGGTCCGTGTTGTTCATCTGTATGTGTGTCTTCATTTTTCTATTTTGTCACGTACTTATGTGGTGTCCTTGTTTCTTAGTGTGTCCGATTTTGCTATTGTCCATGGATTGTTCGTTCTTTTGATTGAAGGTTCGGTTCTCACTTACTTTTGAACCTTACAATATTTAAATTTTTGTAAATTTTGTTGAAAACTAAGGCGTATCTCCCTCATGCAAAGCTCTGTCCTTGGCTGAATTTTGGCTTTACATTTAGATCATTTTGGTTATTTGTTTTCCATCATTTTTAAAGATCTTTTGAGTTTATGGTCTTCCAATCGTTTAGATTTGATCTGCACTGAAGAGACATAAGTTGTCGAAATGCGCATATGCAGAATTTAAAGTCACAGTTATTTCGGTATTTAGTTATTTGTTACCACTGGGTCGAAGCCACTGCTGGTGGACTGTTAGTCCCCGAGGGTATTCACCAGCCCAGTAGTCAGTACTTCGGTGCTGACCCGAAAGCCGATTCTATTTTCTTTTTTGTCCCATACTTAAGTGGTGTCCTTGTTTCTAAGTGTGTCCGATGTTGCCATTGTCCATGGATTGTTCGTTCTTTTGATTGACGGTTCGGTTCTCACTTACTCTACTACTTCATCAGTTTCCCGAGTAAAAGGACAAGTGAAACAGCGAGATCGCTTATATTGTCTAGTGCCCTTATATTTACAAGGAGTTTTAGGAGTAGCACTCTTGAAAGAACAAGTTACAAGGTGCTGTTTTAGACTCTTCCCTTTTCTGAAGGCTGCAATAGGAGGTGAATCCTCGAAAATTGCCAACATATTTTCGTCCTCGGGAACAATAGATTTGAAGTTGCGTATCAAAATGTTTTTGTCAGGACCAACGAAACCCGGTCGTCGGCATTTCTCACCCTCTTCTTCATAGCCTCGGGTCTGGTCACTCGGGAAACTGAATTCATAGCTCGATCCAAAACTTTGCTGGGGAAGCCTCTCTTAACAAAAAAGGATTTCATTCTGTTACATTGAGTCCTGAAGTCCTGCTCGTCACTATAGATACAACGAAGTCGCAAGAATTGTGACTTTGGAATGGCATCCTTGCATGACTTTGGGTGACAGGACCCATAATTTAAATAATAGTGGGCGTCTGTCGGTTTATAAAACACTGAGGTGAAAATTTGCCCATCCTTTATGGTACAATTGATGTCCAGGAAAGAGAGACTATCTTTGGTGATATTAAAAGTGTATTTGATGGCCGGATGGTACGAGGAAACATAGTCAATGAAAGACTTAAGTTCATCTTCACTGTCAGAGGACACCACAAAAACATCATCAATGTATCTTTTATAAAGTTCGGCGACAGGTCCTATATATTCGGCGAACATTTTTTCCTCGAGGTAGCCAACAAATAAACATGCAAAGATAGGACCCATTGTGGTTCCCATCGCAACACCACCGGACTGACTATAATAATCCCCATCAAATTGAAAAGTGTTGAGGATCAAGACAAGTTCAGCAAGCCTATGGATGATGTCTGTTTTTACATAAGGATTTGGTCTTCTGTCTAAAAAGTGTCTTAAAGCTACCATAGCATCATTGTTGGGGATGCTAGTGTAGAGGGCAGTGACATCCATAGTGAATAGTTTGATATCAGCATTTTCTGGCTGAAAAAACTAAAAAAGATTGAGAGCATGAGTAGTGTCTTTAATGTATGTGGGTAGATTCTCCACAATTGGAATGAAAACACCATGAAGAAAACTAGAAATGTAAATGTATTCGGTAGGACAGCTACAAGCTGAAAATATTGGGGAGCATATAGAAACGTGACGTTCTTGGCCGGGAAACAACCAATTCATACGCATCATCTTTCAAGAGTACTACTCCTTAAACTCCCTTTAAATATAAGGGCACTAGACAATGTAAGCGATCTCGCTGTTTGACTTGTCCTTTTACTTGGGAAACTGATGAAGTAGTAGGACCAGCTAACGTTTTCAAATTAAAAAATGGTCTCACGTGTACTACTGAAAATGTAGTGTATGCTGTGGGCTGTAAACGCTGTAGGATGACCTATGTAAGTGAGGACTGCCGTAGATTGGTTGATCGCTTTGTCGAACAAAACAGAGCGTCACCAATGGAAAGGATTGCCCAGTAGGTGAACATTTTCGGCGAGCCAACCACAGCATACTGGACATGCATGTAACTGTCCTTATATAAACTAGTACAGGTGAGAAACAACGACAGTTCCTTAAACAAAAAATCATCAATTTTCTTGGAACTGCTCAACCCTTTGGCATGAATGTTAAGAAGCAGTCTATTTTGTAATATTTTTTATGTATTGAAATTTGGTATTCACATAGTATAGATAACTAATGTTTTATTTCTCGTTTTTTATTATGGTCAAGATTTGGCACGATTTTTACAGGTAATATCTGTGACACGTCATTAGGTCTGCATTCTCTCGTCCTTTCCATTTTCATTTGCCGAAACGTTGGGCAGTCTTCCCTTTCTTTGCATTTTTGTCATTTTTATGTGTTTTTTAATTTTTATATTTTTGTGTTTTTTACCTTTTAATCGTGGCCAACTATACCATTTTTATTTTGTTCCATTGTTAGTTTGTGGCCATCGCACAACATATATATTTTTATATATTTTTTTCATTTGCCACACCCCTTTTGGGCCTCTTGTTTCTCAATCACGGAAAAGCTACCTATACATATTCTCGCTGAGCAATAAAATACAAACACGTCTTAAGTAATAAAGATTCTACAGTCAAATTTGTGAAAACGCCCAATGTAACCCCTTTTTGACCTCTGTCCTGACATTTGTTTTGCATGGGGGTAATAATAATAAAACCGAGCAGACTGGTCAAAAGCCGATGTCATCGAGACAAATACAAATCAGGTGGAAACCACCGGCAAAATTGTCGACCGCAATGGTCCTGACTTGGTACAGGCATTTCAAATTTCATATTTATCTTCTTCCTTACTAGGACTACACACTTACCAAAAATGAAAAGTCGATCTTACATAGTTCAAACGTTATTGTGAAGATCAAAATTTCGGACACACAGACACACAGAATAAAAACAATATGCCCGAGGTCCTTGATCTTATGGCATAAATAGGTCTACAAAACAAATGGTTAAAGGAAGTGAGAACTGTCTGTCTAAAAAGAACGGCAATCCAAGGACAATGGCAACGTCGGAAAAACAAAGAAACAAAAACATAACATGAGCACGGCACAGAAAAGAAAATGAAGAAACGCACATATACAAAAAAGAACAACACGGATTTAATTTCGTTGATATTAATGAATGGTCAATCCCTGTATGATAGTATCATGATAATTTATAGCCATCCAATCAATACTTAAATTCCATGTTTGTCTTGTGCATAACGTGACAAAAAATATGAACATTTTTTATTTTTCTTTATCAACAAGATATTCTTCATTTCATTACTTTCCAACAATCTGTGTATTTTGGTAATAGCAAATAGACAGTCGGTTTACTGTAGTAAGACAAACTTAAAGTATTAATTTTGATTAACAAAACTAAAGATGTATTCCTCGAGGTGCCATTTGGGAAATGTAGTTTCATTATCTATTTTACGAAAGGATATGGAGTAAATGAACATGAGACCATAACACATTTAACTCCAACTGCAATGATTTAAATGAGCTGTATGGCCATTTCGGAAATTAATTCCTCTTCAGCAGCAATAGAACCAAAACATAGGAAATCCACAATTTAAAAAATAAATAATGATTAAATGCATAAAACCAAACAAAATCCAAATAATCAGTAATATCACACACATATATAAATGTAGCTACATTGTATAGACAAAACTGCAATGGAGGGAGTTAAACCTTAGATTTTAGATTTTAGATAAATTTAGATAATAGTTATAAACAAAGTGTATACATGAGATATAATTGCATATACAAGTGCGCAATATGTAAGAAAAATTAAATATTTTACGAAAGGATATGGAGTAAATAACTAGAGGCTCACATGAGCCTGCATCGCTCACCTGGTCACTGGTTTTATTCATTGTCACCTATAGACCACCAGTTCATACGATAAATCAGTTCAGCAGATGTTACATTTTCATTCTTGGATGAGGTACAAACTTTGGAAGGGATCACCCAAAGACAATTGTAACCAAGTTTGGTTTCAATTGGCTCAGTAGGTTCAGAGGAGAAGACATTTGAATGCATTTCCAATGGAGTCCCTATGTTAAACTATGTTCCATGCTGGCGGCCATCTTAGATGAGGTAAGAACGTAAAAATCACAAACTTTAAACGGAACCACCCAAGGACTATTGTGACCAAGTTTGGTTCAATTTGGTTTAGTAGTTTCAGAGGAGATCTTTGGATAGATTTCCCATAGGGTCCCTGTGTTAAACTATGTTCTCTGCTGGCGGCCATCTTGAATGAGGTTTGAACAGAAAAATCACAAACTTTGAAGGAAAACATCTAAAGACTATTGTAACCAAGTTTGGTTCCAATTGGCTCAGTGGGTTCAGAGGAGAAGACATTTGAATGCATTTCCCATAGGGTACCTATGTTAAACTGTGCTCCACGCTGGCAGCCATCTTGGATGAGGTACAAACGCAAAAATCACAAACTTTAAAGGGGACCACCCAAGGACTATTGTGACAAAATTTGGTCCCCATTGGCTCACTGGTTTCAGAGGAGAAGATCTTTGAATGCATTTCCCTTAGGGTCCTATGTTAAACTGTCTTCCCCGCTGGTGGCCATCTTGGATGAGATGCGAACCTGCTGGACATGTGTAGAAATTGTAGCTCTGGAAAACCTCAACACTTTTGCAATTCACATTTAACCTTTATCTCAAACAGTTTTTGAAATAAAAGTAAAAACGTTCAAAAATTGTGAAAATAAAAAAAAGCGGCAATAACTCCTATGTGGGTTGTCAGATTTTATTCAAAATTGCAGGACATGTAGAGCTTACTATGCTGACCATTTTTGTTACATAAACTTCACTTCTATCTTCTATCAATTTCAATATATATGACGAGAAGTAACGAAAAACTGAAAATTTTACGGAAAAGGGACAAAAACTCCAAGACAGATGAACGGATATTCTCCAAAATTGCAGGGCAGGTAGATCTCATCATGCTGATCATTTTAACCCATGTCAGAATTTTGATATCTGTAATGGTTTTCGAGTAATTTGCAAAAATCAGCAATTTACCCCTATGTTCTATTTTTAGTAACAGCGGCCATGTTGTTTGGTCTACAGACATAAAAATCACAAACTTGAAAGAGCATACCCTGGTGATGATTCAGGCCAAGTTTGGTTAGTATTGGCCTAATAGTTTCAGAGGAGAAAATCTTTGAATAAAAGTTAACGGACGGACGGACGACGGACGCCGAGTGATGGCAAAAGCTCACATGGCTTTTGGCCAGAAGAGCTAAAATGAGACCATAGCACATATGTTTACTCCAACTGCAAAATTTAAATGAGATGTATGTATAGACCACTTTCTTACTTCTTTTTATGAATGAATTGCGCCGATTGACCTGGGGTCGATCGGCGCAAATTGCGTCACTAAACATTGTTTCGTTGAAAAATCTATATTGTTACGTCAAAATTTCCCTGAAAATTCACCTACTGGAAAGTCGTCTATTTATATATCTACTAGTATAGGGTAGCAATTAATGAAAAAGACGCCTAGTTTTCGACTGAAATGCACCCACCTGACATGCAGGTAATTCTTGTTTGAAATGAAAGTCAAATGATTATATTATCAGTTTTAAGCGGTCGTAACGAAATCATATGGTACGTTTTTCTGTCATTTGACATTTATTTTAAAGTTTTATTGAAAACTGATATGTACGGTACTGCGGGGGATTCGATTAGAACTGTTGTAAATGAACTTTTATGTGAGTTGATCTATTTTTTATTTATAAAGTTAAAGCTATACAACATTACAACTATAAAGTTTTTAAAATATATTGTATTTTATCTAAGAAAAAATGTCTCGAATTTTAGAAGTTTTCTGCTTATTTTAAGAGCACCGACTCTGATTGTTTTACTTTTGTGTGAGGTCATTACTTTTTACATGAATTTTGTTTTTGTATTATATAATATGAACAATATGAATCAATTTCTAAAGAAAAGGCAACACTTAAAAACATTTTTAACGGTAAATTATCGTTTTTATCTGAAACTATGAATATACCGGAATTAACTACATATCCCTTACCAATATTCATTTGTACATTTACCTGTAAATATACATTGATAATATCATTATTAGATTTGCGCCTTTCTAAGAATGCACTCCTTTTAAAGTATCGAATTGTGCCCATGAAAAGATTTTTTGATAGAATTAAGCTTTGTATATATTATTTGTTATATTGATGACAAGGTATTTCTAAACAACCCATTCCTGTTAAAGTAACAGTCTCATCTTTAAAAGGGAAAGACCCTCTTTCAAACGATGATGTTGTTTCCACGTCAGAACAACTGTATAATTCAACCAGCAATTATTTTACAGCCTCTTTTTTTCTTTTGATAAGACACTACCCCGTTAGTGAATAGCCAAGTCCTGACAAGTCCAAATCACCAAGAATAGATTGGTCTGCTTGTGTCTTTTGTGAATTTAAGGCTTACAAATGTTACCAAAATACACAAAAAAAAAACCAAACAAAACAAAAAAAAACATTAAAGTAGCTCAACTACCTTCTGATAAGAAAATGCATTGCAATCAATAGTAAAGATTTTGCACAAAACGTATTATATTATGCTGCTTGTTGGACCAACTATTTATTGAAACATATAAAGGATGACAATGATGAATCGCTTTAGACTCTTTCGTATTTGATTTATTTAAAGATGATTTGTTCATTCACAAAAAAAAGTGTTCACATTAGCACAGTCACTTGAATAAAAATCTAAATATCTCCCAGCTACTTAAAAAGATAGCCACATAACATATACTGACTTCAACAAAAAATGGAAAAAAACCTTTGTGATACAATAACTATTTACTTATAGCAAGGTGATGACATGTCAAACCATGACATGAAAAAAGATTGATGTAGCANAGACTCTTTCGTATTTGATTTATTTAAAGATGATTTGTTCATTCACAAAAAAGTGTTCACATTAGCACAGTTACTTGAATAAAAATCTAAATATCTCCCAGCTACTTAAAACATATACTGACTTCAACAAAAAATGGAAAAAAACCTTTGTGATACAATAACTATTTACTTATAGCAAGGTGATGACATGTCAAACCATGACATGAAAAAAGATTGATGTAGCATTGCTCGACATCTAGCAATGCATTCCGCTCAAACCGGTGCTAGGGGCCATCTTGAACTTACTCTGAGATATGAGCAAATCTCATTGTTGGAGACCTCATGATGACTTCAAGATGAAGAACAACAATAAAATCGTTGTTCCATTGCTTGGTTTTACCATGTATTTGTAGAGATTTTGTCTCATTTGCATTTACCCTATATCATTTCATCGATTACTTAGTTTTCAGTAGAACGATTTTACTTTTAGAAGGTTTTGTTTCTGCAACAGATAAAAAGGTGGAGGTGCGTTTGGTTCCTGCTCTAGCTTCAATAATGTTAAACGCGAATATTCTGCATGCACTTTCGTTACTTTACGTCATGTAGATAATTGAAACAGTTATATGAGCAACTGAATATCCTATTCCTTCTCAAGTATCAAATTTATCTCATTCTGTATCAAATATACCTCAATCTCTGACAGTGGCTTCTTGACGATTCCGCTTTTGAGTCTGCAATAGATACCACTTCTGTTCCTTGAAATGCTCCGTAATTTTTTATCAATAGCATAATGTACTGTTTCTGTTAATACTCATTTAACTGTTTCATTCGGGCCTTGCTTTACCAATCTACCATATCTATGATTCGAAAAACTTGATTCAGATACTGCACATGGTCTTTGTGCCTCTTACTACGAATAAGACGATATCGTATAAGTGTAACTGCTGGTGAAACAAAAACAAAGATCACACAAGGGTCATATTTACCTCATGTCATGCCATTGGGATCTGAACAGACAATTATGTTTCAAACTGACAACACTCAATGGGCCTTGCCTTGTTCAAATACCACCGAGTAAACCGTGATTTCAACAACAACCCCCATCTTCACTGGCGTTGGAAATTGTAACCCTTGGTTGTTTGACCAGGACGTTATCTGCAAAGATGCATGCCCTCAGGTCTAGCTTAAAATCAGAAGTTTGAATAACATCCAATCTAGCTTAACCTCCTTTACCATTGCCCTTGGATTTCGGTTGGCGAAAAGGAAGCAACGGTCTTGAACACATTCTTTGTACTGGAATAATGTCATTAGACTTTTTACAGGCGTAAAGGTACATCTGTTTGCAGTCGTTCTTTCATTTGTTACGAGAAACGCATGATTTGCATCGACTTGTGCCCTTGCTAGGGAAATCACGAAAATTTGCTAGAACAGTTTGATGCAACAAGAGTCAGCTGATATTGACAATTATAGATGTTAATATATGTTAACATTTGTATATAATACTTTATAACGTTATGAATAGAGCTTGACAAGAGCTTTAACACGTAGACATGATATCTTTGCTCAACGTTGTAAATATACACCCCCATTTATTCCAAAAAATAAATCAATGAATACTTTTAAGAAAAAACATTTCGTTCGACCTTTGCGTCGTTGATGGACTAAGTCCACTACAAGGAAACCTGATTTTCTGTATTTTTGTCTACGTTTAGCCTTTTCATTATTTCTGTACAATGTGTCTACTTTCATCTTATCATGTCATTTCTTTACTTGATTTCTTTTCACAAATTTTGTACATATAGCATTCTGTGATATTTTAATGCTAAAAATGTATTTCCGTTTAATAATTCATATGCTGCGTTCAGACGTACATTTAATGCGAATCGAATACGCATCGAATGCGAATCGAAAACGGTTGTTACGTTCAGACGTCAACAAATTATGAATGCGCATCGAAAACGTTTCAGCTAATGCGCATTATTGAAAACGTATCAGGAATACGTTTTCGATAATGCGCATTAGTAAATACGTATTCGATGCGCATTAAAGTGCCATGTGAACGCAAAATTTCGAATTAGAGCAATAAAAAATAATAATAATAGAAAAATGAAAATAATTAAATTAAAAACAATAAAAAATATATTTATAATAAATGAATAAAGTTACATATGGAATCAGATGGAGTAAATGCACATGAGACAAAATCTTTACATGTTGGTCTTCATATTTTAAAATAAGTTTCATTAAAGTCGGACAAGAAACAGCCTTTCAATAATTTTGAAAGAGTTGTCAATTAAGATGAAATGCATTTAAACAATTTTGACCAAGGACTATGTACATGGTAAAACCAAGCAATGAAACAACACTTTTATTGATGTTCTTCATCTTGAAGTCACTTGAAGTCATCAAAGTAGTCGTTTCCCCGTGAATTTATTTCCTTCAGCATATAAATTTTGCGAATGAATTAAATCTTCTCGAAAACTGATTTCAGAGATCATCTGTTATATACACTATCAGAACAAAATCAATTCAAATGCATTTTTCTCCATTTAGAAAAAAAAGATTCGACCGCTAAACTTGTCACTTGTATGCAATCCGGGACTTTCGAGACAGGAACTCTATGAAGGCAAAACGATCTCCTCAAACACCAGTGAGATGGAGTGACTACATGATGTCTTAAACTAAATTTTGATTGACGAAAAACAGTTAACCAGAAGCGCTACAACAGATTAAAACCCTGTCCCAACCTCGCGGTAGCCAGCATGAGCCAGGATACCAGCCCAATTGAATATAAACCACCCTTAGCTCCAAATTTTTATTAATTAGTGATCCCTCTCAATGTAATGCTGTATTGATTTTTTTTCGTATAGTACCAGAAATGTATTCTGTTTGAGCACGACTCAGAAGTCCCGTGATTTTTGTAGGTTTTTGTTAAAATTCGTTGTAAAGGACTTCCAGAACAAAAATAAACTAATCGTCATTTGGAAGGGCAAATATTTTTACGTTCGCAGCAAAATAGAAATGATTTTAATCAAAATTAAGTTTAGCGGCCGAATCTTTTTTCATTTTTTCAAGCTGTCGTCATTAACTTTATGACGAAGAAACTGAACAACAACAAAATATGACTTTATTAATATGAAATATAGAAGACAAATATAACGATGACATAATAACAATATAACTTTATAATTCAATACGGAAACTGAGGTAAAATTTTCGTTGTTAAGATACTGTTAGGAAAAAAAATAAAGGTATTGTTCTTTCATAGATATGGTTAAATTTTTTAATTAATTATAATTTTAAAATACTTTAACATCTAAACAAATGATCATTAGTAATGCGCATTAGTGATTAACGTTAGACGTGTGAACGTTAAGGGTATTCGATTCGCATCGAAAGCGTCTTGAAAGTTGTACGTATGAACGCAACTACTTTTCAAATGCGTATTAGTTTGATGCGAATTGGATAATGCGCATCACAAATGTTGTACGTGTGAACGCAGCAATAGAATAATGACGTCAATCCTTGGTTGTATAAAATACTCATTTGCTCACAAAATGTGCTAGGAAATGACGTCATCACCCACTGAGTAAAACTTTTATCATTTTAACATCGGCTCACACTTTCCTCTTGTGAAGTTAATGATTTTTGTCACATTTTACTTCCAAATTTTTTCCCAAAGAGCGATTTATGTCCCAAAGAAGCAAAAACTGAAAAAATTAAATTTGACCTTTGACCCCAGTTTTTTCAGGAATGTACCACATTTCGCTTTTACGACCGGTATAATCTTATAGGTTAGAAACCACCAATTCATTCCTTTAACATTTTCAACTGAAATTCCCCATATTCAAATCTGTCTGGACAATTAATCTTAAGTTTAACCTGTATGAAAAAATATATTTTCCGAAAGGTGCATATCTCGTCAACATCATATCAAAATTTCAGCATACCTCTAAAGCCTTCCAAGAGAGTTCCGAAGGTTGGAAAAACCCTATCTATAAATATACACTATTACGGCCAAAACAGATGTTAAACATGGACACAAAACCAAATATACTTCTTTTGCGTCATGAATATTCAACCCATGTTTAATACTCAGCCGTTAGAGTATTTTTCTATCAAAATAAGGCTGCAAATGTTCAAAGTTATCTTTAAAATTTTGAAATCATGCTACAAAATGTCACCCTGACCCCCCAAATTTGAGAAGGTGCTTCTGAGGTAAATTTTGGTGCTTGAAATGGTCTTGAATGTGGTTGTGGTTATACGAATAACATCTTAAATGCAGAAAATGATGCAAAAAGGTCAAGAAGACTGGGGATACCAGTTTTGTTTATTTTTTGAGCTTATGAAGAATATCAGGTTTGTGAGTTAGCCGAAAAGCGGGATATGAATAGGGACAATGATAGTATTAAAACTACTGAAAATCCACCCAAGTGCATTTATTTTCCTTCGGCTGATTAAATATATAATATATAAAGAAAATAACATAATAAGATAAATGCAAATTTATGAAAAGGGTGGCAAATTCAAAATCTTGTCCCAAAATCAGATGATAAAATTTTGACTTTGCTCTTGTTTTGACAATGTGGACCCTAAAATGGCAATTTTACACTGTTTAATAGAGGAACAGCATGCTATTTTTTATTTCTGAGGTTCATGTTCACATCAAACTGCATATATAAGCAACATTCCTGCTTAAAAAAAATTATTGTATATAAATCAGAATTTTATATAAGGCATCTCAGTCAGAGTTGTCGCTTTTGTTCGCGACACCGAAGACATGAAATTTGNCCCCTCTAATTTTGCACAAAACCATGAAAATGGCCTTAAATGGCAATTCAGTGTCAAAATAAAGAAATATTACATAACGATTGTTTTTGGCCAAAATTGTGGCACCAGCTGGCTAAAACTTCAATCTTTACCTCAAATTTATCACACATACATGTTTCGCATCATTTAAGCCTATCAAGAACTTTTTATGATATGTTTCAAAATTTTCGCATATTTGGTGCTAAGGTTAGAAACCACCAAGTCATTTCTTTAACATTTTCAACTGAAATTCCACATATTCAAATCTGTCTGGACAATTAATCTTAAGTTTAACCTGTATGAAAAAATATATTTTCCGAAAGGTGCATATCTCGTCAACATCATATCAAAATTTCAGCATACCTTTAAAGCCTTCCAAGAGAGTTCCGAAGGTTGGAAAACCCCTATCTATAAATATACACGATTACGGCCAAAACATTACGCATTGATAGTATACCGGAAAACCCCTATGATAAGTACTCAAAGGATCATTCTAGTCAATTAACCTTGGTCTCAAAATAAGCCTGATACATCAATGTTCAAACAGGTGTATCATTTGTTTCATTCCGACATTTATCTTTAAAGATGCAAGAATTCAAAGTTTTATTTAGATTCTAAAAGAGCTACTTTTTCATTTGTTCTAAGCGCTGATTGGCTGAATTTGTGGTTTGACACCTTAACATGATATTAAAACATTCCCCAGTGTAATTGCTGCATTTTTTCATGTTTTTTAGTTAATTTCCAAATTGTACACAGAAAATAACATACTCTTCCAATTTTTTCCCTCCTTTTCATCTCTATTCAAAAAGTCACAGATTTAGTGTTTTCAGTGCTTTGATCAGGCACAATCACTCACAGATGTTAAACATGGACACAAAACCAAATATACTTCTTTTGTGTCATGAATATTCAACCCATGTTTAATACTTAGCCGTTAGAGTATTTTTCTATCAAAATAAGGCTGCAAATGTTCAAAGTTATCTTTAAAATTTTGAAATCATGCTACAAAATGTCACCCTGACCCCCCAAATTTGAGAAGGTGCTTCTGAGGTAAATTTTGGTGCTTGAAATGGTCTTGAATTTGGTTGTGGTTATACGAATAACATCTTAAATGCAGAAAATGATGCAAAAAGGTCAAGAAGACTGGGGATACCAGTTTTGTTTATTTTTTGAGCTTATGAAGAATATCAGGTTTGTGAGTTAGCCGAAAAGCGGGATATGAATAGGGACAATGATAGTATTAAAACTACTGAAAATCCACCCAAGTGCATTTATTTTCCTTCGGCTGATTAAATATATAATATATAAAGAAAATAACATAATAAGATAAATGCAAATTTATGAAAAGGGTGGCAAATTCAAAATCCTTTCCCAAAATCAGATGATAAAATTTTGACTTTGCTCTTGTTTTGACAATGTGGACCCTAAAATGGCAATTTTACACTGTTTAGTAGAGGAACAGCATGCTATTTTTTATTTCTGAGGTTCATGTTCACATCAAACTGCATATATAACCAACATTCCTGCTAAAAAAAATTATTGTATATAAATCAGAATTTTATATAAGGCATCTCAGTCAGAGTTGTCGCTTTTGTTCGCAACACCGAAGACATGAAATTTGAAAACATTGAACATATATTCAAAACAGTGAAGAATTCCTGTGTAAAATCGGCCTACATTTGATGTTTTTTAACTATTTTACACAGCTAACCCCTCTAATTTTGCACAAAACCATGAAAATGGCCTTAAAT
>MJUU01063815.1:102390-119479 GCA_002080025.1 Modiolus philippinarum | reverse complement strand
AAAAAAAACAAACAAAACAAAACAAGAGGAAAGCTGTCAATGTAACAGCAAATCGGGTTTTCTTTCACATGGACAGTATATCATACACATGGGTTGACCCTGAATATTTGAAATGTACAAGTTTATAATTTTTATAAATTTTCAATGTTAAACCTACCACCAAAGTAGCCTTTTTATGAAAGTTCAGCAACTTGGATTTTAATCAAAATGGAAAATTAAAGTACTGTGCAAGCCTCTGATACAGGTACAAATAATCTGCAAAATAAAAACTTCCTATCTATTAAGTTGAAGTTACTGTAGGAGATTTGCTCCGGACAAATCAAAATCAAAGTACCATGCACACCTTTGATATATGTACAATTGATCTGCAAATTAAAAACTTCCTGTCTCAAATACTGTAGGAGATTTGCTCCGGACAAAGGGGGTACCCTATTGTTAAAAATTTGACGTAAAAATGACTAAGTTCAACAACTGATATTTTTTACATTAATTATCAAAAATCAAAATCAAAGTACCATGCACACCTTTGATATATGTTCAATTGATCTGCAAAATAAAAACTACCTGTCTCAAATACTGTAGGAGATTTGCTCCGGACAACGGGGGTACCATATTGTTAAAAATTTGACGTAAAAATGACTAAGTTCATCAACTGATATTTTTTACATTAATTATCAAAAATCAAAATCAAAGTAACATGCACACCTTTGATATATGTACAATTGATCTGCAAAATAAAAACTTCCTGTCTCAAATACTGTAGGAGATTTGCTCCGGACAAATGATTTGGCCGCCCGCCCGCCATTTTCACCATTTTAATAACCGGATCTTTCCGATGGAAAACCCGGTTAAAAAAACGGCAGTAGAAAACCGAAAGAACAAAGCACATGATTACATAAATCAAAGTTCAGGTACAAGGCAAAATCAAGAACAATAGAACACGGAAGACCAAACACACCACATTCCCTCAAAACAAACAACCAAAAAACAGAGTGACATCATATGCTCCGGAAAGATAAGCATCCCCTCCGATTGATGAAAGCATGCATGCTTTTGTTTAAAGAGGGTGATTGAAAAATTGGTTTTGTCTTCTCTTTGAACAGTAAATGCATGCATAGTTGACTGACAAGGAGGTTTTATTATCATTGACTACCTATGTAGGTATTGCACGGACGATGCATAGTTTCGTTTCATCATATAGATACTTTCTGCACGAGCTTGTGTGCTTTCAATAAAAGTAATAACAAAAGTCCGAATTAATCAAAGGGAGAGACCAGTAAGGATAACATACGACATAATCAGGGAAATACAAACCAACACAGAACACTTTTGGTAAGCCGTCATATTCCCGACTTGGAAAGGCCATTTTATTTAAGTCTCTGTTTTTATTGTCTCTTCTTATACTGCACAATATGGTTACAAATGCGTGTGGTTCACCGACATCCAATATTGAACTGTGAAATAGATGTTTAATGTTTAAGGGATTTTCGTGACGCCAATATCAGATTGAATTATTCCATTTATTAACTTTCTTATTTTTAAACAAAAGAGATTTTACTGATAAGAAGTCAACAGAGGATTATACAGACTGCACGAGAAGTCCCTAATACAACATTTCCCAAAAGAAACTTTTATCTGTATTAAGTAGACTACTCCTTTTGCTGGTACTATTTCTAACATACTGAAATGATTCCATAGTAGAGATTGTTGTGAGGAAATTGAAACAAGTATTGCCATGTTTATATCCTACAGGGCAGAATAATACAAGACCAGTTATTAGACCGGCACTTTGGATACCAGTACATGAAATTAATAATTATATAAGTATTTCATGATTCTTAATACTTGAATATTTAATTCTAAAATTTTGCAAATTGGTTTGGAATCCGTTTAAACCTGGAGGCGTTTAAACACATCCACAATCGGTAGTATATAGCGTAAATCGGTAGGGCTGACAGACATAAGTAGTATTCGACAGAGCTCATTGCATTTCACTTATTTACCAGACCTTTAAATATGTAAATTCACCATTTATTTTGAAATACCTGTACCAAGTCATGACCATTGCGGTCTACAATTTTGCAAATGGTTTCCAACTGATTTGTTTTTTTTTGTCTCAAGGACTTTTGAACACCCTTATCGGTAATTTTATTATTATCCCCATTCACTATGGAGGCTTATAATCATAACTCATACATGCATTAACATATTTCTGTTGGATACCCTTGTTGATCAATGTCTTTATAAGTGAATGTCGAAAGACATCATATCTCACCAATTCTGAGAAGATCTTTAACTGAAAGATGGGTGTGAAAATTACCCAGCAGTATAAAGGAAGGACACTTGTATCAGCAAATTAGCACCATGACGCTTGTTCTTTTTTTTGTTTTCTTTTACATAAGACAAGTCTGTAACTTTTACGAGATTTTATAAGTCCTGGTTATATTTTGAAGGCTTTAAAGGAAGTTCACACTGTAAGTGCTTAAGTTTTTTGTGTTGTCTCGTATATCATTTTAGTTTTGTCTTCGTTATTGTTGTTTAAGGTACCGATTTGTCCTTGTTAATGTTTGAATACGAAGGTTATTTCAAAAACATTTCAAAATTTTACCATGGTACTCAGAGGGTTAGAGAAGTAACACGTAACGTGGATTTTAATTGGTAATGTCTTAGGGTGGGAAAATGACATTAACCAATCAGCTACCAAACACATCCTTCAAAAACATATTAGTCTCACTTGCAGTGTGACAGGTGCCGTTAACAGAGCAGGACATATTGTCTCACTTGCAGTGTGACAGGTGCCGTTAACAGAGCAGGACATGCTTACCCTTCCGGAGCATCTGATGTCATTTTCAGTTTCACTGCAGTACACATAGTGAGTGCCTTTGTTTTGAATATTGTGATTTCTATTTCTGTGTGTAGTGTCTGTGTGGTGTCACTGTTTTCTATGTCTAGCGTCATTGTTTTCTGTGTTCTCGTTTTGGCCATGTCTTTGGACTTCTTTTTTGTAAATTCCACTCCTTTGTTCCTTCGGTATTCTACTGCCGTTGATTGAAGTATGATGAAAGTGTTCATATTACCAACAAACATCTGAGAGTACTGTACTGCACTGATAAAAGTAATGAAATTTAGGTTCACAGATAAATTGTGATTTTTACTTACTTCTGATTTGTTTACATTGCACTCTTGCTAAATTTTTCGATTTTTTACCTACCACCCTTCTTTCGTCTTCTTCAATGCGCACTCTCACTAAAGTATTTCGATTTTCTAACTTAAAGTTTTGCTTTCAAATCGTTAAAAGAGCGTCTTTACTAATTTCAATTTTTCTCACTTATTTGCTTTCGTCCTATTAAAAGTACGCCCTTACTAAGTACACAAATGAATGTGAAATTTTACTTACTTTTTTGCTTTCGTCTGGTTCAAAGTGCGCCCTTACTAAAGCGTTTCTGACGTCATTGATTGACTCCAGTACAATATCGTTTGTTGTCATATCTTCGTTTGAACTGCCATATAAATCTTAAAAAAAAAAACATTCAAAGTATTCAACTTTGTATTGAAATAAATTTAATTTAAACTTATTTTATTGTCAAAATAGAAGACAAATGGATCAGGCACGAGTTCTAAAACTCAGAAAGCCGTCTCCAATACATACATAACATAATATCATTACAATCTACAAATTGTTACATTTTTGTAAACAACATATCAAACAGAGAGAAGCACGTTCATATAGACATCAACAAGATATACACAAGAATTACAAACAACGGATCGTGTAATCGAATAAACCTGAATAAATAGACATGTGACAACGTATGTCATGTTAAGGACTTTGCTATCTATGTAAGTACAGATTTTTAACTCTTAAATATATTGTATATGTTGAGGTAAAAATCAGATAAGAAAGAAAGAAATAATAGGAAATGTTGTTTCAATTAACCCCAACGATTTGCACTAGTGATTTTCAGCGAATCGACCAGTTTCGCTTATGTATTCTTATATGGTCGGATGAATCTGCTATTAAATTTCAGGAAGCCTTGTTTTCCTCAGATATACAAAATAAAATTGAAAATTTTAATAAGAAAGATATTCACATATCACAAACCTGTGTTGATGATGCTTCAGTTGAACTATCAAANAAGGAACATTTAGATTATTAAATTTAGTCTGCAGATTATCTCTATAAATATCATAATTCACACAATATAAAAAATAATGTTCGACATTTTCAATTGGTGCACCACAGCTACACGATTGATCTGTTAAAATACCTACTCTGAAATGCACTACAATTATTACGTAAGCGTGCATAAATTACACTACAATATCTATTTCCAACTGAAAAATAAGGGGGAGGTTTATCATGGATACGGTAGGATGCTTTTAACTTGGACTAAAAGATATTTATAGATGGGGACTGTCTCAAAGTAATGTCTAATTCATTCCAAAGTTTGAGAGTTGCAGGAAAAAATGACTGTTGGTAGACATTTAATCTTGCGAGAGGTATACTAAAATTTGGACCACTCCTTAAATTATATGGAGAGATATCTGATACTAAAGGAGGTAGTAAATCTGACAAGTATTCTGGACAGTCACCTCCAACTATTTTATAAAACAAAACAAGCTTCCTTTGTTCGCGCCTGTTCTTTAATCTCTCCCATCCAGTTTCAGAATATAAAGACTGGCAGCTAGTATAAGAGGTTAAACCAGTTACAATTCTAGCCGCCTCAAGTTGGACCCGTTCTAATCTATCGGAATTTACTAAACCGCAATTATCCCAAACTTCACAACCATATTCAATGATTGGTCTAATAAATGTCATGTATATTCGTTCCAAACATTCTTTATTTAATTTAAATTTTAGCTTACGTTAAACATTTAACTGCTTGGAAGATCTTTCAATAATATTATCAATATTTAACCTTATCATAAAAAAAAATGTCTACAGCTTGCAGTCAAAATCTCAATATCTTTTACAAATGTTGTCCTTTTTTGGTCATGTAAGGAACTAATTAATTCCTTGAAGAAATCTTTTTTATCTTTAGAATTTAACATGCGAGATTGGTTGACTGAGTGCTATGATGTAGAAACTTCTTGTTGTGTTTATTGAGTGAATATGTGACCCTTCTCTTTCTTTCGTTGTTTGTATTACAGTTGACTTCGCATGTTGCAAACACGTTATATAGTGGATAATAACGTCCTACACCTTTTGTCGTTTTTTTATCTGCGATTTTTTTCAGCAAGCAAGTCAGATACATACATCTACATTGGCAAACGAATACCGAAGCAAAAATGATGAAAGAGGAATTCCAAAATAAAAAATCCAAAATTACGGGAAATCAATATCCTATACGTATTGACACAGCATGACAAAAACAAAAGCAAACAAAAATGAGCAAGACCCCAGTGGGAACCCCTACAAAAACTCAGGTATCATCAGGTGCTCCGGAAGGGTAAGCATGGTCTGCTCCAGGCTTGGAGCAGATCATGTACATCAACTAACTTCGATGTGTTTTTTTTCCTTTTCATCCGCTGTTAGTCTCTGAGGATATTCACAATCCAATAGCCATTAGTTTGTGACTGGCCCGAAAAAAAAAAAACGATTTATTTGCAAACTTTCAATGTCTAAATTTAAGAAGTTTTTTAACGAAGGATCGTCTCCCTCTTGCATAGTTCTGTCCTTAGCTGATTTTGGCTCTTCTATTTGTTATTTGTTCTCTTTTAGCTTTTACACATATTTTGGTAATTGATTTCCAAAATGTGTTGTATCATTAGAACCTTTTGAGAAATCTTAAGAACCCGTTTACCAATTAAGTCAAAGTTTACATTAAAAAACCGTATTGCTGGATACTGTCCTGTGATTTCAATTTTCAGTCACTTTAGGTGGTTCCTGCTATCTTTTCATCTTATAATGTTTGGTCCAAGCAGAACTATCCTACTGTAGTATGAATTTCTAACTGGAGTAAAGACTGTAAACAATCGTGCTAAATGTTGGTCAGGTGTGTCATTACTATGGCAATAGCACTTTTGTCGGAAATATTGTGACAACACGTGTCAAACAACAGGGGAAATTCCTCGTTTTTTCAGGGCTTTTTTTTTCTTATTGTTGGACTGTTACTTTTAAGCGAGCAATTTTAAGCATATAAATGAAAAAATTATTTATCACTGTAGTACTCTAAAATTAATTTTTATCAGATATTTAAATTTCATTCAAAATTACTGTCGTAAATTGTATGTAATTTAATACAGTTTATACTGACACTGAAATTTAAATACAATTTTTGGGATAAAATCACATTAATCCTATCAGTATATCAGCACGCTGTATGAATGAATGCTAAAAATATCAGTTAACACATACAAAACGACAGTTTAATATGTACATTCTGTATATAGGCACATCATTAAACAAAATAAATTTGCTCAAAAGATGTTTGAATGAACTTCGGTCAAAATCAAAATACAATTATTCAGTTAATTGACCAAGGAAATAAAAATGGAAATATACGTAATGTACAAATGAGTTAACAAGGTTCGCTTCTCATGTTTTGGAATTTCTGCCAGATTTTCCGATTTCTTTGGTTTGATCAATTAAAAATCATTATAAATTTTCGCCCAAAAACTCCATTATTTTTCCCATAATTTCATATTATACATCTTTACGAACATTCTGTCAAAAAAACCATTAAATTTTATTTATTTTGTCACATTCATTCATGGTCAAACCTTGCTAATGATATTTCTATGAAAAAATTCGAGGAGTTCAGTTTCCAACCTGTCAATTTTGTCACTTAAATTGTTTATTTTTTTATTTTCTAATAAAAAATCACATTTATTTGAAATCTTATTTATTTTTATATGGAGTAGTGAAACCTCATAAGTCCCAAATAATGGTGTTAACACTTTGGTTATGATAATACGAAAGGGTCTTTGCTTTATGTGTAATTTATACAATTAGTCATTTTATTTTCTTAATATGAAATATTTATTCTCTTTACCAAATTTTCTTGCCAGGTATCTATGTATAGCTCCACTTTGTGACAATACTTTACCATCAACTGTAAGTAATGGTACAAAACCTTGAGGCGTTGCTGCAGAGGAAAAAAAAAGAATTTAGGAGCAGTCAATTAATTTCAAGACATGATCACATGGAAATTAATGTAAGTGTAACTAAAATTAGAGGCATTCTGAATCCTAAAATTATACTAGAAATATAGAAATCTCCTTCACTATACAGTTACTCATCATTCAAACCAATTGATAACTATATTTTATTTATCTATTACGCTCATGGCACCCCAGAGATGAAATTAAAAAAAAAACAACAATGAATGATATGAAGTAAATGTACATGAGACAAAGTATCTACAAAACATGATAAAACCAAGCTATGAATTCTTGATTTGTTGTTTGCATCTTGAGGTCACCTCGAAGCCATATAAAAACTTAAGGGCAGAACTACTTGACTATGCCGAACAAATTGTAATCTAATCTTTGCTGTTGTGAAATTCTTTATGCAGTTGGCTGGATGGCCACTTTGGACTTATCATGTTTAATTGATGTTTGTTGACAATCCCTCACCCATGACCAAGAAAGACATGGATGTAGCGTTGCTCGACAATAAGCAAAGAATTCCGCTTAAACCGGTGCTAGGGGCCGTCTTGAACTTACTATGAGGTATGAGCAAAGCTCATTGTTGAAGGCCTCATTGTGACTTCAAGATGAAGAACAACAATAAAAGCGTTGTTCCTTTGCTTGTTTTTTACCATGTATTTGTAGAGACTTTGTCTCATGTGCATTTACTCCATATCCTTTTATTCACCATTAAAAGTGCTTAAACGGCGAATGAAAGGGCTTCTGGGTTGGTGTTACCCTTGAGTCCTAAGATTTTTCCAGGAATTTCAGCTGAGCATATTGGATATAGTGACTCCTATAGCTTTAAAGTTGTAAAGCATTGAAGTACTCAGGTACTTGGCTGATAAAGTTATGGGGCTATAAAGTCCCCCGAATACAACAGTATTGAGCTACTGCGCTAGTGATCGCATCAAGTTAGCAAAGAAGCATGCATGCACATCCTTGAGATATGCACAGTTAACCTGCAAAATGACAATTTCTTATCAAATAAACTGTAGATGGTGCATTGGACAAATAATATACCTGATGACGGATTAGTCAAAATTATATATCCTCCTCAACTTCGTTTCACAAAAAGCATCGAGAGTTATGATTGCAGCTTATTTTCTTGTGTGTGATGAAAATTTTGCTAAAATACATCTAAATTACTACACATACAATAAATTTGACTGAATTTGGTATTTTGAAATGAAATGAAGTACATGTTCTGCATCATATTGCTATCAGTCACGCGATTTGAAACAGGGTAACTTTCATTATCACAAGTTTAATGATTTCCAAGGTTAAAAAAAAAACAAAAAAAAAAAAAAACAAAAACAAAACAAAACAACAAAACAAAACAAAACAAAACAAAAAACCCCCCAAAACATAGGTTAGACAATAGCCACGCTAATCACGTTTTGGTTGTTGCATTGTTGGGGTGATATCCATACAGCAGATCAAACTTATTCTTCCTAATAACATTAAACGCTTCACACCGATTCATTTCATTTTCGTAATTTCCGTTTTTAGTTTATTTGGTTTTCTTCGTTCCCTGCATATATTTATTGTTGAAATTTTATAATAATGTCCTAAGAAGGTATCTGTAGTTTTGTTAGCTGCGTTGTATTTATGTCTGGATGTTGGTATACATATTTGGTATACATATTTGTAAATGGTAGCGTTGTCAAATGGTTTAATTTAGTAGAATATGGTGATACAAAATTTTAAAGTGAAGTGTAATTTGTCACTGTATTTAGCTGTAATGTCAGATGTTAAAGTGTAGTTTATGAGAACCTGTATGTTTGTATAAAAATTATAGATATTTATTGGCACCATGTATTCTATGGAGTGGACTGTTGGAGTGGAGTGATGGAGTGGAGTGATGGAGTGAAATCTTGGAGTCGATAATATTACTTCATCTGTTCTGTTGAGTGATTTTTTTTGAGCGGGGTATTGTACACTTACATTAAATTTTAGAGTAATGGATTTAGCAATAGTAATCGCACCTTTAAATATTTCAGTCTGTCAATCAGTTTTATGGTAATCATGGTAATACAGATATGTATTCTTGAACTTAATGATTGAATTCATACTATAACTAATCTTGAAATTAAATTCCGAAAATCTACAACAAGTGGCTGATCAACACATTAATTCACAGGTGAATTATTAGTATGTTGTAGAGTTAAAGTAGTCAAAGTTCGGAAGTCAAGTTATATTGTTTACTACATATATGAAACAGGGTTGCCACTACTTTGATGTCTCAAAATTCATGATATTTTCAGGACTTTTCAAGGATATTCTAGTTATTTTCAAGGGCCAAAATAGTCGACAAAATTCTAAGTAGCGATAATTATTTTGCAGACTTTGCTCATATTCCGCCTATCAATATTAACTTTTTTCAAATTCAAGGGTTTTTCAAGGATATTTCCAAATATTTTGAAATTCAAGGTCTTTTCAAGGCCTTTGCATGCTGAAATGATATTCAATCGTTTAAAGCTCACCTGACCCGAAGGCTTAGTGTGAGCTTTTGCCATCGCTTGGTGTCCGTCGTCCGTCTGTCCGTTAAACTTTTCACATTTTCATCTTCTCTTCTGAAACTACTGAAGCAAATTCAACCAAACTTTACAAGAATGATGTACGGAAGATGATTATTTCTTTTCGATCCGACGAAAAACATGGCCTCCACTGCAATACATACATTTGTATTTGAACTTCGTAACCCGGTATGTGAAAACCATACTTTTCATTATCTTCTCTGAAACTATTCGAGCAAATTTAACTAAACTTTATTTGAATGATGTATTGAAGGTCCTTTGCAAATATTACTCATTTCAATGGGATCAGACCAAAACACTTGTGGCAATGGAGAACAGCTGTGGAAGTACTTTTATTCATGGACGTCATCAATTTTCGTGGTTTTCATAAATATCACAATTTCGTGGGTACTTAAATTCGTGGTTTCAAATTTCAAATTTCATACATTAAAACTCTATGGAAAAAACGCATTTCGTTGGGAACTTAATTTAAGCGAACCACAAAATCCACGAAAATTTCACAGTACATCTTTTTTGGTCATGCATGGTATAGAAGAATTTTGTCAGATGAGCGATACAAGCTCAGTCTCTGATCCTCTAGTTCCAGTTTTCCAGGATGTGTGGCAACCCTGATGAAATTAAAATAATAAATGAGAAAATGTAAGAGACTATGTTTTGGAGGATGTATTCACTTGTGAAATCTGGTATAAGTTTCACTGGAAAACCTCAGTATTTTATTGGTGTCAATGAAATAAATGTTAGTTATAAGTTCCTTTCTTTCAAAGTAATTAAAAAAAGTTTCCGTTTTAATACAACTTTTCTGGTTACTTAACAAAATTCATTACACACAAATCAACTTAAAGTTAAATAGAATTATTATTGATATTGAAAACATATTCAAAGATCTTTTTCACTTCAACAACTTAGTCAAATGGAACCACAATAGTCTTTGGGTGGTCCCCTGCAGAAACGGGATCCAAACTTGGACCCAACTGAAATATTTTCAAACGTCTATCTAAGACCACTTGGCAAAATGGAACCATGGTTTCATTTACGGTAGATCCGTTAACAAAGACCGTCGTCCAGATGAAGGATACAGGCTCTTGGAAGCCCTTTGTTTGTTATTAAGCTCAAATTTACTTTTACTTAAGAAATAGGTAGACTGACTGATTAATCAAATTCGATAATCTCGTCACTGTTCTTCATCTCCTAACTATTAGTACAGTTATAATTTGAAAATAATTAACATTTTACAGATCTTCACGTTTCAGACTTTCTAGAATTCTTACTACTGTTTTAACTCATTACCACAAATTAATATTTTTTTTATATTACACATTCAACAGTTGCAAATAAAATGTATGCACTTATATTTAATATCAACTCCAAAATTTTCTCACTCCATCACTCCACTCCAACACTCCACTCCATCACTCCACTCCAACACTCCACTCCATCACTCCACTCCAACACTCCACTCCATAGAATACATGGTGCCGATATTTATTGCGTGACATTTTACAATATAATTTGTATCCAGGTATTGCTTATTCTATTGTGCGGAAACACTGGTCGCTATATGCGATAGTCATTAATACATGTAATGTTGTATTTTTTAAATGAAATATAATAAATACTAAGGCGTATCTCCTTCCTTCACAGTTCTGTTCTAAGCTGATTTTTGCTTCCTTTTAGTCTATTTCAAGTAGGTTATTTGTTCTCTATTAGCAGTTTCGTATGATTTGATGTGCCATCCTGATATTTGGCCTGTACTGAAGAGACATAAATTTACAAATTATCAATCTATGAAAATTTCATGCAAATGATTACAATAAACATTTCAAAACTAAAGGTTCAAATTGTAGTATTTTGAAAAGTATATCCCTTTTCATCATTTTTACTTCAATATACTAAAACATGCTGATTAGAAAAGGAAAAAAATAGTATTGGTATAAATTTAAATAACTATATGTAAAGATTCCAACCCATTCGCTTTGAAAACAAAACCAATGCATTACAAACACTGTAAAATAAAAAATAAAAATGTAAAAAATATAAAATGTGTTTGTAAGTATAACAGGAACATTCAATACACATAGGTACACGGTTTCCAGTTGATCTTTTCATGAGACCACTTCTTATGCTAAGATGGGATCATGGCAATGTTTTATGAAGTGTTTTGTAAGTTTTATTAGGGATTATTTTTGTTTATAAAGCTAAAGGAATTTCCTTTTATTGTTCTTCCGTAATTTTATAAATCAGGTATTTTTAATTCCCTGTTAATGCCAATATTTCACTTGATGTAGATGCGTTGATCTCCGTAACTTATCTTAATGATGTTAAATTTGAAGCAATAACAGAAACAAAAGTCGGGTTATTTACAAAAATCAGAGTCAGAGATTCGAGAATACAGAAAAAAGCACGAAAAAGAAGTAATCGCCATAAAAATAAATTCAATTGTGCACAACCGTTTGGAATGCAAAAAAAAAAAAAAAAAAAAAACCAAAACAAAACAAAACAAAAAAACACTGATTCAAGCTACAGCATTTCTTGGTGCATCGAGATATAAAATATTTTTTCCCAAATTTCATTGCATAAATAAAATTTCTGTTATGCCCAATAATATACTGATTACATTACGGACATTGTATTAGCCATGGGCATGGACATGAATTATAGCCGCATCTAAAAATCACCTATGAAATCTCAGAAACAGTTTTCCCATTGATTTCAACCTTATCTATTTATTTCTTTGACAAAATTTAAGGATATCAGAAATACGAATAATATAGTGGAGTTAAAAATTAAAACAGAATTTGATTAAGAAAAGATAAAATGAGATTGCATAAAATTCAGTCTTTTATGAAAGGGGCATTATCAAGAATCAAAGAAAAATAAGGAAGAATGGCTAGAAAGGGGAAATTCGTATTAATTTTTGAACAAAATATAATCCGTCTTAAATAACATATACTGCAGTAAAGACAAACTATAAATATCTAAGGAAAAAGGGCGGTTAGCGGTTAAATAATTGTCTTGTCTTTTTAAACAGTATGTAGTTATAAGAATGACAAATATGTTCACCATGTATTTGGCATGATATCCTCTTTTCTAATTTCCTGACTTTTGTATGCATGAAAATCTGAAATAAAGATGTTCGATGCTAGTTTCTATAAAAATTCGTCCATAAGTTTTTGAAGGTGTTAAAAAGAGAAAAAATCGTTCGCAAATATATGCATACATAATTACTCATGTTCCTCAGTAAGATTTAAATATGTTTTCGCTTTAATTCTGACTTGTATCCAGACATCGCTCAAGTACTTGTTTTGTAGTAGATAATACTTATATTATGTAATAAAGTAAGAGGTATACATCAGAATTTGAAGCGAGCTTAGAAGACACTTATTGAATCTACAAATCATAATTTCCTCAACTTATTTATATCCTCATCTCAGTACATTTTCTATTATACACACTGTCAATGTTAGTCTGTATCATTTATAACTATGTAAATAAGTATACATGTGGTATGCAATTTGTATATACTAGTTTGATAAAAAATACAACGGTTATGTTAAACCGAATTTTTGAAAGAATTATAAAAAATGTGTACATCTTTTTAAACTATTATCAAAGCCTTAAATGTTTAAACGATACAATATAAAAGGTAAGTGATTTAACGTCATATTTACAAAGTATCAGGTGTAAAATAATAATTTAACTTGTACATACTTGGTTTCACTTCCGCCCATTCTTCCCTGGTTATTCTTTCATCTTCAAATTCTTGACCTGCTGCAACCAGCAGCAACCTAGTCAATTCTCCTCTTCCTCTGCCGTTAAAATATGTCACCTTAAACTTCGACATTTTCTTCCCTGAATGAGATTTGATAGTCCGTATACTTATAAGGCAGTTTTATCACTGATTTCCCTGGCTTATTATGAAATACAAACAAGTGATAAACGATAAGTGCAGGAATATTACAGTGACCACTATAGATTGTTGTCTATCAGTTATAGTAATGATTCATAGGTAACGGATGTAATAATATGGTATTTCCATTTATGAAGTACTTCGCCAATTATTTGTTCACAAATACCATAATTCCAGTAATCGAGCTGATTTTAACAAGAAAACTAAATGTTATTTGTGAATCTTCACATGGAATACATTTCATATTCCTTGATTTTCACCAGCCCAGTAGTCAGTACTTCGGTGCTGACCCGAAAGCCGATTATATTTGGAACCTTACAATATCTAAATTACTGTAAATTTTGTTGAAAACTAAGGAGTATCTCCCTTATGCAAAGCTCTGTCCTTAGCTCATTTTGGCTTTACATTTAGGGAACGACCATTTGATTTTTACGGGGGGGGGGGGGGGGGGGGGGGNGGGCTATGGTCAAATTTAAAATAAAAAGGCAGGACGCCAAAAATCTAGAAAAAAATAACCAGGACAGTACTTGTCCTGAAAAAAAATGCAGGATGGTAATTTTAAGGATATTGAAATAAAAAAATGCAGGCTTTCAATTTTCCAAAAATAAAAAGGCAGGATGGAAAATTTGACCATATCCCCCCCATAAAAATCAAATGGTTGCTCCCTTAGATGATATTGGCTATTTGTTCTCTATCAGTTTTTAAACATCTTTGAGTTTCTGGTCTACCAAACGTTTCGATTTTATCTGCACTGAAGAGACATTAGTTGTCGAAATGCGCATATGCAGAAAGTAAATTCACAGTAACTTCGGTATTTAGTTATTTAATTAAAGGGTGAAATTATTTCACTAAATGGTGTGTTTTTGAAACACAATACTCCTAAAATCGTTTGCTTTTGAAGAAAAAAACATCCCGTTGGGACATTTTGGCGGTACTAGGCGATGTGTTTTCGTCTCTATTTTTTATTTACTTGCTTTACTATATGTTTATAAGACTATTCTACACTCTAATTTTATCCTGTCGATCATCACACACATGTCTGGTCACAAATATTAAAAAGAAATATAAAAAAAGTGCGATTAACGCTAAAGTAATATCAATCGTCCCCTATCCGCTGTCGTTCCCATACGGTGTTTATCTGCACTAAAACATGCACATTGTCGAAACCTAATATTTACTGTTATTTGGGTGTTGACATTTCACCATTATAGTTATGATGCCATTATTGTCTACCAGACAGAATTCATCCACTCATCCACTCCATTTAAATGAAATTACAATAATGATATTGATCGATATTCAAGCGGATAAAGATATATAACAGGTGTGCAAATCAAAGACTTACATGTTATGTAATCGTGCAAGATAGATTGTCAGCACTTCTATTGAATAAATATTTATTTAAGGCTATTTAAACGAGCCCATTTGTACATTTTTATTATCACAACTGAAGGAGATGGTATCACTTTAACAAATATATGATTTGTTGATGAGTAAATAGGTTAAAACTTTGAATACGTTTCCCCGGGATATGTACCTGTATAGTATGTCATGTCACTTGACACCTCTCAAGAGAAGGTGTATTTCACATATATTTTTGTGTTGTTTTATGTATGCCCTATTTCTTCGTATGAATTATCATCAGTGGAAACATTAAGCGGAAAGGGGGGTGGGGTACTTAAGATCACAAAACGCAGTATATACTTACCTTTAAAACTAGCTAAAACTTTCATATTAGGCGAACAACAGGGGATAAAATGCAAATAAGGACGACTATAAAACGTGTTTGTGAAAACTTATTGTAGCATTTTAAATTATATTGTGCCCCAAAATGAATAACAGTGTACACATTTACATAACTTTTGAAAAAAATATGAATCCCGAATCTTATAAAATAAAATATAAATTCAACAACTCACATTGTGTTATTGTCTCTTGCTGTCGTTTTTTGTTGTCATCTACATGTATCTTCCCTCTATAAAGGACATAAATCCAGTTCTGTACTCTATATACTTTTTTTGTTTAATTAGTACGAAGTATTTTCCAAGTAAATATCAAGATATTCAATGGTCAATAGCCTGCTGTATTAAGTCTTACTTAAGAAAAATTACTAAATGTTATATTTATTAAACAGCCGAGAGGTTTGTGGAGCTTTACGAGGTACATGCGGTGTTTTAAGAGTTTCACAGTTTTGAAGATTCAAACCTGGACCAAATATGTGCCTCTCGCTTTTAAAACTACAAAACGAACATCGACAAGTCTCCAATAGGTAAAGTATTTTATTCATGTCCAAAACACTGATATGACTTGCCTCTGATATGCAGAAGATCCCATTCAATTTGTTTTTTCCTATATGATTTTAAGAAAGTTTTTTTCTTCTTTTGTTGATACTACTATTATTCTTCAAAGTAGATTTCAGTCCTTTACTGTTCATAAAAACATATCAGACCCTTTTCTAATTATTCAATTACTGTCTGCCCAAAAAGCTTTACATTTTTAAGAGAGTTGAAAAACCTGGAAGCTACCAGGTAAATTCCGGCTCAATGAAATGAACAAATAAACATACTTGGACCTCATATGTTTAGTCATTATTCATAGAAAAAGCCAACAGAACAATGATAAAAAAATAATTCAGTCAGGTACAATGAATATGGATCTCTCATTACAAAATGTTTCAATGATATGGCTATCTATCAACTTCTTATGCATCAAACCTTTCATGATTAGTTATTATTCATCTTTGTTTCTGCGTATCTAGATTAAAAATGAAAAGATACGGAGTTAATGCATATAACACAAAGTCTCTATAAATATAACATAAAACCAATCAATCATATGGAACAACGCTTTTACTATTTTTTTCATCTTGAAGTCATCACGAGGCCCTCAACAATGAGCTTTCTCATACCTCATATAGTTACACTAGCAGATATGCTATGATCTTGTTTGGCCAATTTTCTTGACACACCTAACACAAGAAACTATATTGGTGCATGCACCAAATATTTGGGCCGTAAATAATCAAGTGTATACTGCACAAAAAACATTCCTTCCATTGCATGGTTAAAATATACATATAGAATGTTATCGATAATACCTCGTTTTTGTAGGGGTTTACACCGCTAGTGCTTAGTTTTGTGGCGGTCTTGTTCATTTCTGTTTGTTTTGTCTTAGGCATGCTCTCGCAATTCCAATTGGATATGAATTACGTGGTTTTGGAATATTAATTTTGGAATTTCCCCTTTCCTCATTTTTGCTTTGATGTTTTATACAAGATCAAAAAAGATTTCAAACTGACACAAAAATAAAAATGAGCGAACCTCCCTGAATTGATAAATAAATAACAAAAATGTGGATGTGGACGGAACATTTCTCAGAGGGCGAGGGGTAACTTCCAATTGTTTGGTGTAAGGGATGTGCCAAAAATTCGGGTTTAGTTTTTTGCACCAAATATATAAATTTGTGTGTGTTTTTAAAGAGATTGTATATAAATTTGCAAATAGAAAAAAAA
>MJUU01063815.1:56609-101983 GCA_002080025.1 Modiolus philippinarum | reverse complement strand
CTACAATGTACCTTTAAAAGACTTTGATATCAAAATGCAAAATGTTTACAATTTTAACACACAAATTTTGACAAATAAACTTAAACACATTATTTCTCTTTTTAATGTGTACCTATTGTTATAAATCTATTTTTTTCATATATAACGTTCTAACCACCTTTTATGATATAGTTCGTGTGCCGTGATTTTGGATTTTGGAATTCTCCTTTCATCATTTTTGCTTTGGTATTCGTTTGTCGATGTATAGTATAAACTTCTAATACGATACAGATTCTTCATGGTATATGTATTTTATCCCGGGGGGTAACTTCCTATATATTGGTATACGGGGGCGTGCGGCAAATTTGGGTGCTTATTTTACGAATTCTAGTATTTATTTGATGCTCATTTTCCCCCTTTTCATATTTATTTGGGTCTGTTTTCAATACATCTGGTATTAATTTGGGTTGTTTTTTTCAATTTTGTATAAATATTGTGAGAAGATTCATTAGAAAATATCACTTTTATTATGAATTGACAAATTCTATATGCCATATTTTAGAATTTTCCACTTTTTCTTCTAATCATACAATAAATTTACATTGTACATTAGTATTTTATGGGTGTCATATATAAGGGCAGTATTTATTCGGGTATGCATTTCGATCATAATCTAGTATTAATTCGGGTACAATTTTTGGACCCCCAGCCGCACGTCCCCGTACAAAATATATGAGAGTTACCCTCCGGGTATTTTATATGGGATTAATGTCATTGATGGCATTAGTTGACCTATTATTTGAGCAATTATCTTAAAGTTTTAACCCATTGATTAAAAATTAAAAAAAGAAGCAAAATCTAAAAAAAAATGTGACTAGATAAAAAAGTACATGTTTTCCAATAAAGCGAAGCGAATTTTGATCACTTTTTCATACCGATTTTATTCTATAACAATCAAAGTAAAGCAATAAAAATGCTTTTTTGGAAGAAAACGCAGTGGAAGAAAAACAAAAAGCAACTTCCTTTATCATTCTGAAAGCATTTTTTTTAATTATTATTCCAAATAATTTTTCTTCCGTATCTCAAAATAGCAAAGATATTAGATCTATCATTTATGTTTTCGTTTCTAAAAAATAACAATTTGATAATTTGATTAAAAACAAACATTAATTCGATCTAAATCAATTTTTGTATCTTCGTATATTTTAAAAGCTGAGCACATATTTTTGTAATCAGTTGAAAGAAAATAACAATTAAATGTGTGATCTCTAATCTATTCCTCCGAGAAAAGCGAATGGCTTGAACTTTGACCTTTCTTTGTTCAGTACAAAAACCCACGAAATGGAGAAGCATGAAATGTATTAAACGTCCCGAGGTAAATCGAATGATAAAAAACACATTTGTTTACCAAATGATTTTATGTCCGTGTCTAAAAATAACATAAGATATTCGTTTTTAAAAATAACTAATTTGATTAAAACAAACGACAATTCGATGTAAATCAATTTTGGTATCTATGTTTATTTTAAATGCTGAAAGCATTTTTTTAATCAGTTGAAAGATCAATTAAATCCGCAGTAAATCATGTAACACTTTCAAACCCATATCATATGATGGACCGGCTTAGTGCCGGCCCATAACAACTATATGTTTTAGCATGATTTGTAGGTGTTTAAAGGTGTATTTCGTTTATGGTAATCTTTAGGTGTAGTAGATAACAAAATACCGAAGTCACTGTTAATTTAATTTTCTGCATATGCGCATTTCGACAACTTATGTCTCATCAGTGCAGGTAAAACCGAAACATTTGGAAGTCCATTAATCCAAAAACATGTAAAAGCTGATAGAGAACAAATAACCAAAAGGATCTAAATAGAAAAGCCAAAATCCAGCTAAGGACAGAGCTATGCATGAGGGAGATACTCCTTCGTTTTAAACAAAATTTTGTAAAATTTACATATTTCAAAATTCAATTAATCGGTTTTGGGTCAGCACCAAAGAACTGACTACTAGGTTGGTGAAAACCCTCGGGGACTAACAGTACACCAGAGGCACCGGCCAAATGATACATAATGTAATAAACAACAAATAAATAGATGATATAGAACTGAAATTTCTAGGAACATATAATATCCAATTGCGTAGATGACATGGATGCAGACGGAACACACTTGTGATCTAGTATATTGTAAATGACGCATTCTTTTGATCAATGAGATTTTCACGCCTTTTAAATAATTTTGTTTGATGGAAGAAAGAAATTCTAATGCTGATTTATAATTACTCGTTGTCTGATATGATGATTTGTCCAACAGTTTATATAAAACTGCAATTTTTTTACGAGCTTCTACGTCGATAAGAAAGCATATTTTACTTAAGTTATTCTAGACGCTTGATATATAATAAATTAGCAAAGAATAAGAATAATGGAAGTGCAAATAATACTTGAAATGAGAAATAATGTTCAAATGAATGTGCCTTATTTTGTAATCTTTATCAAACTGAAAAGCACGAAAGATCATCATATCTTCAAATAAGTTTATAAAAATAACATTTTTACACGCTCTTGACGTTCTAATATAAAGAATACTTACATTTTCCTTGTTTACATAACCTTGTTGGTGTTTTTTATTTAGAGTTGTTAGGCGTTTTGTGTTATCTAGAGTTTCAATATAAACTTTTAAATTGAAACTGGTAGCAATACTTATCAAAATATGTTTAATGTGAATCATGTAAAAGAAATGATCTCTTGCAGGCGTGTCTTTGTTGAGGAACATATCAAAACTTAGGGACAAATAAGTTCGTTTTCAATGCTAAGTAATATGCAGTTTTTTTTTCAGGGTTTTAGTGCAGTAATTAACTAGGATTTCTACAACTCCAAATACTATTTAACCCACCATTTCTTTTGAAATGCCTGTACAAGTCAGGACCATTGTGGCCGACACTTTTTCCGGTGGTTTCCACCAGATTTGTCTTCTTTGTTTTGTTTGTTTTTGTTTTGTTTTGTTTTTCTTTTGCCTCGTGGACTTTGGTTCTTGTCAATTCTATCATTAATTCAATTAATGATCTGCGTTTTGAACATTTAATGTCAATAAAGCAGTGATACATTTATTTTACTTTTCGCATGTGTAATAACATTCATAAAGTCACCGGTGTAGATTTGATGCACCAACATAATGGAATTTGTTTAAAGAGAAGTATTTTCATATACAAGCTATACTTTTGTTAAAATAAGGAGTATCTCCCTCTTGCATAGCTATGGCCTCAGCTGTTTTTGGCTTTTCTATTTAGATCCAATTTTAATTGATTTTACACACATTTCGGTTTATGGATTTCCAAATGTTTTGATTCATCTGCACTGGAGACAAAGGTTGTCAAAATGCGCGTATGCAGAAACTAAATTCACAGTAACTTCCGTATTTTGATATCTATTACTCAAATTGAACAGATTGTCTTTGTTTCTTTGTCTTGTAGGTAAGTTTAAGACCAATAATCCCGAAATAATTGACCCGTAACCAGTCAGGTCAATAAATAGAGTACTATAAACGGATGTTTGTTATTTGATCACAATATCACACAACTCTAAATAGCACCAAAGTACAAAGAATCCCACAACTACAAGTAATGTTCAGTTAGAAACTCTATTCTGTCTCCATTTAAATGTAATAAGGACAACATGAAATAATTACAAAAAACAGCAGACAATGTCCACGAGACGGAGGATTATGAAAATTGTGCCAATGCGGGATTTGGCAAACGTGAGTGACGTCAGTGACAAGGGGAGAAAAAATATACACATGAAATGTGAAATATATTTTCGGAAACGGCAAAAAGAAATCTTTTAAACTTTTACAATGTATCGGTGACCAATAAACATATTAATAATGGATTTCGTTCGGAATAAAAAAGAGTAATTTGATTAAAAACAGTGATAAAACCATTAACTCAAAGACGAGGTAAGTGATGTTAAACCAACCGCGAAGTTGAATGAGCAAGTTAGTGTTCCAGTGGTAACATTAGGACGAAATTTTTTCTTTTGATAAAAAACAAATTGCCACAGACCATATAAGTTTTCTAATATTTGCACCGGTTAAAGGTTAAAGGTATCAGAAATTCAGAATTGGTACCATTAATGAAACGATCGCTTTAGTGACAGAGCGTACCGCACCTCTTCAAATTCCCCACCACCCAGTGGTAAAGAATCTAGTCTATTGCAGAGAAAAAACAGCATAACTCCGATTTTCATCTTGCCAGATCCCGCCATGGGGTCTGTACCTACTGACCGCCATGCTAATGACATGGATGAAGCTGTCACCCTCATTTGCATGCTGGTCGAGTTTGATAGATATTTAAGTTGTATGCAGATACTTGATTCCAATGTTTATAAAGGACTATTTTGGTGCTTGTATTTTGGTAACCATCATTACCGAGGTCTGACAAGTGAGTCTCATTATATCTGTATATAATCTTTCGATTTATTTTGTTTGGGTGAACGTATTATTGATTTCGTTTATTTCTATTTACTTTACAGCTTTGTTTACGCTCCGAACGGCTTCAAAAGCTTTGTGATTGTCGCCGAAGTGCCGATAGCGTCTTGGCAAATATCACACCACATAATCTTAAGGTGCGGATATAAAATGGCGAGACAGAAAGTCCAATATTTCTTTCGATTAAAAAATGTGTTTCGTTAATAAAAATTTTGTTTCATTCAAAATTTGCATGAAAATACTTCGCCGATGGATTTACTCTTTTTAGTCTTGAGACAATTGTTGTGGGTTTGTTTCAACCAACTACTTAAACAATATGTTACACAGAAATGTTAACTATCATTCTTCTTCCGACGCCATTCGTTTTCTGTTATAAAGTGTTACAGTTTGTCAATAGTTTGCCTTTCGTGCATGACCAAGTTTTACAATGTACCATTTTGGTAAAAAAAATGATGGATATATAAATGTGGTTTTTATTACAAATTTTGATAGAAGCGCATTTTCCCTAAACAAATTTAAGACAATTTTATGAATTTTTTTTAAAGCAATAAGAGCCAAAATTAATGACCACGATAAAGGTCTTCTTGGTCGTGACTATAGTATACAAACGGATAAACTTCAATGAGAATGAAATGGTGCGGCTGTAGCTGTGTTAATCTTTAATCGGCTAACTGGATGTCATGGTGACGAACAAGTTCTATCATGAAATGTAAGCAGAAGTTTTGTGATCTAATTTTGAAAGACATTGTAATTAAGTCATAGTTGAATCCAACCGTATATGTAGAAGACACAGGATGAGCTACCACTGCTATGCAGATGACACTCAAACATACCAGGTGATCAAACGTATTAACAATTGGAATGCTGTAGCCTCGCATTTTGAAGCTTGCTTGTCAGATATAAGTCAATAGATGCAGTCAAGTCTATTACAGTTCAACCAAGATAAAACCAAACTCATTATTTTTGTAGCGAAACAACGCCCAAAGGATTTTTCGGACTGTTTTTTTTTAAATTCGATGGCTGTGTTGTTCAAAGTGCCTCGTTTGACAAAAATCTTGGTATGTACTTTGACAAAACGATGAAAAAACTGAAAAAACAGGTGTGCGAAATTTCAAATGATTGTTATTTTCAAATTAGGAATATTGGTCGAATTCGTAATTTCATTAACAGTGATGCATGTAAGACACTAGTTGCATCCCTGGTTACATCCCGTCTTGATTATGGAAATGTTCTACTTCATGGTATCAACGAATGCTACATGACAAAGTTACAACGTGTACAAAATACAGCTGCACGCCTGATCACTAGAACTCGAAGACACGAACATGTAACACCTGTTCTCAAATCGCTTCACTGGCTACCATTTAAATACAAATGTTTGTATAAATCACTGATATACACATTCAAGGCACTTCATGGTCGTGCCCCTTCATACATTGAAGAACTAGTTATATTATATGTACCAGCAAGAACTTTGCGATCACAGACGAATACAATGTTACAGCAACCTAGCTATGGCATATAGAGTCCGTACAATAACTTATGGAGAACGACTATTTGATATGGCATGTGCAAAAGCATGGAACAGCTTACCAACTTGTATTTAAAACGAACAGTCTTTTGAATGTTTAAAAAAAAATGGTTAAGACTCATCTGTTTAGAATGGCATATGACTGACATTCTTAGTTATAGTTACTTATCTATTTTATTTGTTCCCTGGAAGTGTTTTATTGTTTTAATCTCCGTCTAATTTGAGTGTTATTCTCAGATTTAGTATTCAAAATTTTTAGTGTCTTGTCCATATTATTACATCGCTTTTGTTTTTATTTTTCTTACGAAAAATGGTTTTTTGGTTTGTACATGATATTTGGGATATTGCGGTCTTTTATGTTTTTACAGTAATTGTGAGCTTTTATTTGATTATTATGTCATATCTAAAATTTAATTTGAGCAACTTTAATCAGATTATTTTCGTGAAAATTCAATATAGTTAATTTCTCATAATTAATTTTATTATTGTCCTTTTTTATAATTATTATTGGTGCTGTTCATATTTAAAGTTATGAACTCTTAAAGATATACATTTTTTTTGGTTTGCTAAAGTTGAATTATTATACTTAATATTTTATCGAGATATTATATATGTATTTTTATTTTCAAAATTATTGTAAATGTATTTATAATATGACTTATATGACTGTGATAGTATGTTAAGCGCCTAGAGTAATATTTTTAGTTTTGGCGCTATATAAAAGTTGTATATAATAATAATAATAACCATTACTGCGTTACTTTTGTCATAAACAAGACACTAATCGTGCAAGATCATGATGTCTTTATAGGATAGAGTTGAACCATTGTATGAATCCTTGTATTGACAGGATGATTTTGGCACTCAGCTTTTCTTGTTGTGAAATAAAGTTATATATATAAATGTTACATCACTTTAAAGTTTTACGTTGATAAATGAAAATGACATTAACGTACAATATACATGTTGTTGATAACACATGAAGTAACGGTTGAATGCAGTATTGACTGAATCAATATTAATTCTTTATGATTTAAGAGAATGAGATGTCATACTGCTAAATTGAAAAAAAGTCGAGATTTCTGTAAATTGAAATTCTGGAGATGGTCATCCACAAAACTGTCTCTTCAGTGACGATATAATCAAAACATCCGGAAAACTCGAAATGAGGTTCAAGTACTGGAAGTTGACAAATATGAGTAATTCAGAAAACATGTGAATTGTCTATCAAATATGTATGCACGAAGAAGGTCATCAACGACAAATTTGCACTTAATGTATTCTATATTCTAGTAGAGTCATTTTAGGGCTTTCACTATAATTGATGTCAAGACTTGAATTCATGTCATGGTCTCAATTCGTGTCGTAGATTTTTTTCTTCAGTATTCGTTTGCCGATGTTTTGTTATGTTAGATCGGCACGATAATCGAACCACGATTGCTTTCCTCATATTAACTCATTCAAGCAAAGACAATTCGTTTTGGTTTCTATGTTTATAATTTAAGGCATTTGATCAAGCGAGGCCTTCAAACTCGAATAGTGAGTGAGAGGCTTAGCATCATGAAAACAACACAGTAATAAGGTAAAAAATGTATACAAAAATCTATTTATTAAAAAATGCACAATACTGTTATTGAGAATTGTTTTATTTGACTACACGAAGTGGCGAGGTATAAAGAACTGAAAACTTGTCAACGAAATAACATTTTGTCTTAAACTTGGTTGTGTACCATAGAATTTTTGGGTCCACAAGTTAAAATGGATTTGAAGTGAATTTGCAAATATTACGATTTCCAACTGATACTTGTGCACTAAATATTATACTTTTTTCAAATTTTTATTGTAAGATGTTTACCACAAAACTCCGCACCTGATCCTACTAATGGTTTTTTATTGGGTCTGTGTTGTTTCATTTTTGTGTATGTGTCATTTTCGTTTCTGTGTCGTACTCTTATTATGTCTTTGTTTCTTTGGGTTTTCGACGTTGCCATAGTCCTTCGATTGTTAGGTTTTGACTACCGATTCGGTTCTCACTTACTCTTACTGTATGGGATAATAACAAAATTTCCGAACAGAGATGTCAAGAGGACAAATCATGTTGACACCACCGGAAAATTGTCGACCGCAATGGTCCTGACTTTGTACAGGCAAATGATGGGTTAAACCGGTTTTATGGCCCGGTACTGTCCGGTAGCAACTGAACAGCAATTGGTATTGAACGGTTGTAGACAGTTCAAAATGATCACCCAAGTATTAAGTAAAAAAAAAATTAAAAAAAACTTGAATCAGAGTTCGAACCCAAACTTCAAATTTTTCCACAAGGGACTGATAGCTATTAAAGAACTTTTTTATTGATTAATGAGACGGAATGTTTATAGCCTTAATTTAGAAAAAGGTCACGGAGATAACTGTCCAATGAGAAATTCTGTAAATATTGTGCTAGCTCTCGCGTATCAAATTAACTGTGAAACATACAGTCTGTAAGCAGGAGAAACTAGGATATTGGGAAATTGATAATCGTGAAATTAAAAAGGTAAATTTTGTCTTTAATTTTTGTACTGAGATAACCATTTTCGTCACATTCGAGATGTAAGTCCAAAAAAGTAGATGTAGTGGTTTCTATCGTTTCCTCTATCTGGTGGATATATTAATGGGATCCATTTAGCAAAAGTACGTTATTGAGGGAAAGAATATCATCATCAATATATCTATTAATAAGAATGCAGGATCTAGCATCTTTTATTTTATGACATTTTATGAGTCCCTGTAGAAATTCAGTCTCGTTAGAAATACTCAGAAGTCCATGAGTCAAAGACAAATCAGATAGAACCCATCGGCAAAATTGTCGACCGCAATTGGCCTGATTTTGTACAGGCCTTTTAAAAGAAATTGTGGGTTAAACCGGTTTTATAGCTATCCAAACTTCCTCTTCCATTGTGGTAGCGTCCGGTATTAACTCAACTGTTATTGCCATTGAAAGGTCGTAGACAATTACAAAGAAATGATCATCCCAGTATTAAATAAAGAAGGAATCTTGAATGAGAATTCGGACCGAAACTTCAAATACTTCCACGAGGAACAGATATCTATTTAAGAACTTTTTAATGATTGTATTAAAAGAAATTTTTTGAAGCGTTGATAAATAATGCGGCCACGGTGATAACTATGTCTAATGAGAAAGTATGTATAATTTGTACAAGCTCTTGTGTAAATAATTAACTGTGAAACATACACTCCATAAGCAAGATACGCTGGAATATTACTGTCCATGTTATGGAAATAAATAATTTGAAATTAAAATCGACCCTTTTGTCGTAAAATTAGTACTGAAATGCATTATGATGGAATGAACATCGTCAATATATCTTTAAATGGGATTGAAGGATCTGGCATCTTTTACGAGTCTCTGAAGAAATTTAATCTCGTAAGAATATAGAAACTGTCTGCGAGTAGAGGTACACAATTAGTTCCCATTGGTATGTTAGCACCTCCAAATATGACAAATATATTATCAATTAGAAAAATCAAGCATACTGCACACATGTTTTTCATCGTAGTATACTTTTCCTTTCAAATCTGTTTTTGGAAAAATAATGTGGATTTATTACCTAATTCAACAAAATGTTTTGAATCGGCAAATGCATTTTGAATTTTACGTTTGATTCGTGATTTTAGTTTTTCATGAGGAAGTGTGGTATACAATGTTGAAAGATCAAATGTTTTGTGAGAACGTATTTTAGAAAATGAACGGGATTTAAGATTTTCCAATAAATCCCTCGAATTTTGAAGTATGCACATGTGATTTATATCACTCCGGGCATTAATAGTTTCACAGTATGACGCTCTTGAGTAGTCTTCAACAGCGTCCATAACGATCTTGAAATTTAAATTCCATTTAATGTACCCTGTTTCTTGGAATTTCGAACCATTTTAGACCAATCAGATTTAAGGTCCAGATCTGCAAGTGGTTATATGCCAATTGGAGAATTTAAGAAAAACGTGGGGTATCGTGTACTTTATGCATATATAATTCTCAGATCATTTAGCGTAAGTATTGCATGTTTAAAGGTGCATTACGTCAGAGGTAATCCTAAAATGTTAAAGAAATACAAACCTTATTAGTAGGTGATATAGAACTGAGATCCGGTAGGACCACATGATTCCTGATTGAGTACTAGACGTGGGCGCAGATGGAACACGACTGTAATTTAGTATAATATAATATAATATAATCTGAGGCATCTTTTTGATCAGCTTAATGAAAATCCGCAAAGATAAATAATTATGTTTGAGAAAATAAATAATCAGTTTTTTTTTATTTATATGCTATATCCCATAAAACACTCCCTTAAATGAAAGTTTATGTTCATTTCAAAAATATACTGAGTTAATTATTCATCGGCTTATATGTTGTGAAATTTGTCAAACATTTTATATAACAATGCATGTTCTTGATAAAATTTAGTTATTGACCTAGACACTTGATATATATTTCAATTAACTTAATAAATTGGAGAAGAGTAACATTAAATTAAGTGCAAATAATACCTGAAATGAGAAATAATGTTCAATTGAATGTGTTACCATTAACAAACTGAAAAGCACGAAAAATCAACATATCTTCAAATAATTTAATACAAAGATAAAATAATACTTTAACAAGCTCTTTACATATTTATAAAATGAAATGTACTGTGTTTGTTTTTACATTATCTTTGTTTACATAACCTTGTTGGTATTTTGTATTTAGAGTTGTAATAAACTTTTTAATTGAAACTTATCAAAATATTTTTACGTGAATCTTACGAATAAATGAAGCCAATCAATAGGAAAAAGGAAATGAAAAGGAAATAACTGAGCATAGGAAATCTAACTAAAAGCGTAATATTGTATCCATTTGTATAACATGTTTCACCCGTCGAAACATCCCGGTTCTTACACTTAAGAGATGCTTACTCTACCGCTGCACCTGATCAAAGCCACGGGCACACAACATGGGCCCAATAGGGACCGTTGTGTTCATCCTTATATGTGTGTCTTCTTTTTTATTTTCTGATCTTTGTTTCTTTGTTTTCCGATGTTGCCATTGTCCTTGGATAATTCGTTTAAGACTGGCGGTTCGGTTCTCTTCAGTGAAGACAAACGGAATAACTACAGTAAGACAATAGCTGTGATACTTCCTACTGAGTCAATCAGTCAACCTGTTCTGACGAACAGATTCCATAATGAAATGAAAGTAGAAGTTATGTGTTCCAATTTTGAAAGACATTTCAAAATAAAACCAATTGCAAAAGAAAATTTTAAATATATCTGGATTTTTATACCCCTACATTCCATTCAATAAACGCTGGTTTTTGCATTAAGTAGATGTAATGTACCGGAAAGGTCCTTTAAATTCTGTAATAATATTTTGTATAGATACAATAAAGTAAGTGAGAACAATAAACAATGTGTTAATCTGCATGTACTTAGTTTAATGTCAGGTTTAAGAGTGATAGTTGTTTCCGATAAAAAAAAATTTCATCTGAAACAGTTGATAGTGTTGGTTAGTGATATCTCCATCATTACATTTAACATCTTCAGCGCTGAACTTAGTATTTTTCCTTGAACTTGACCGGACGACACATGAAAAATTACAAGAATCGCAGCAAATGGCAATTTTCTACAACCTATTGCAATATATCAAAATATCGAAGTAAAACTGTAAATTAAGTTTCTGAATATGGCCATTTCTACAACTGCAGATCGAATCAAAATATTTGAAAGACCACAAACCAAAAGTTTGTAAAATCTGATAGAGCACAAATAACCAAACAGACTTTAAGGGAAGCCAAAATCAGCTAACGACAGAGCTATGCAAGAGGGAGTTACTTCTCAAATTCTAAGCAATATTATCAAAATTTATGTGTTGTAAGTTTCCTGATAAAATCGGTTTTCGGATCGGCTTTGGAGTACTTTACTACTGGGTTGGAGAATACACTCGAGAACTAACAGTCCATCAGCAGAGAGGGTCACTAGAGGCACCATGTATAGGGGTGTATTAATGATCCCTATCCCCAAAAAGAAGTACTCAAAACTAATGCTAAGTAATCCATATCACTAAAAGTCTTTGTAATACTCTCTCAATTCTTGTTGAATATGAATTGCCGTGATTTTGGATTTATGAATCAAGAATCCCCCTTTCCTCATTCTTTCTTCGGTGTTCGTTTGCCGATGTATGTTACTTCGGTATTTTGTTATTTATTACCACTGGGTCGAAGCCACTGGTGTTGGACTGTAAGTCCCCGAGAGTATTCACCAGCCCAGTAGTCCAGTATTTCAGCGCTGGTCCGAAAACCGATTTTTATTTTTAAAAACTTGCAATATCGAAATGTAAAAAGTTTGTATAAAACTAAGGAGTATCTGCCTCTTGCAAAACTCTGTCCTTAGCTGAGTTTAGCTTTCTATTTGATCATTTTGATTACAAATGTATTTGTTCTCCATCAACCTTTGTACACATTTCCAATTTAGTCAATCCTACTAAATATAATTCTAACACAGACGTAATCTTTATTCTAGATGAAAATTAATCCTCTCGTTTGATAAATAGGTGAGTAATAACTAACAAAATACCGAAGTTACTGCAAATTTACTATTTCGACAAGTAATGTCTCATTAGTGTAGAGAACACATTGGAAATCCAGAGAATTTTTCATAAGGATATACTATGGTACTTCCTAATTTTAGCATTTGTTCTTTGTAATGGGGTCTGTAAGTCTCGTCATGTGATTCCGAGAAATCACGATAAAATTGCAATTTGAAAAGGTTTCCCGCCAAAATATGACGTTGCAGGATTATGACGTTCAAATTTTTTGCTTGAAACGTCATGTTTTGTTATAAATGCAATTTCCGGGTACAAATAATGTACCCGGAAGTCCCAAAATTTGACGAGACTTACATACCCTATTTGAAATGTTTTCATACTTCACGCAACGACGTTGCGGAGACTTTAATGTTTTTGACCGTCCGTCCGTCCGTCCGTCAGTCCTGTTCTTGCCACTGCAACTCCTGTGTAACCGCTTGACGGTTTTGCTTTCATATTTAGTAGGATTGTCGGTCATGATATGTAGATGTGCATACTATACCAACATATTGATTGGATGATTTTTGTTGGAGTTACCTGACTTAGACTATTTTCAGTAAAAATACCAAAGTATCATCATGCCACTGCAACTAGGGGTCAACGTACGGTCTTCAACACAGTGAGGAACCTCACACCATAAAGCAAGCCCTAAATGGCCCAAAAAAGTAAAAAAAAGTGAATAAATCAATGGAAACAAACCACATCCAATAACCCAAATATCAAGAAACTAAAATTTTATAAGAATACAAGGACAAGCCAATGACCAACATATTCCTGAATTGGGACAGGCGAATATTTTGCGGTGGGGTTAAAGTTTAAAATTTTTAGGGAACACTTGCTTTTGATTGTCACATCCTTAAAAATGCTTAATGACTGATTGTAAGAGCACTTTTCCTTTGTTGACGACCCCGCCTGTAGGAAGAGTAAAAACATGGATGAAGCATTGTTCGACATCCTTCAAAACTTTTTTAATTTCCGTAAATATGCGAAATGATCAATTTATGATCGTAAATGCATGGAATACATGTTCAGACATTTGACAATTTTATAGAGTATGTTTTTGTTACTAAATTATACTTGCCTAAACTAAGATTTTAAACACCTACTGAAGAAGTACACTAGTTAGATATATGTGTGTGGATAACGGGAAGTAACTCCTCGTGTTTTTTCTACTTTATTTTGCTAACTTCCCTGATACAGATACATATTTGTTATGTCTATTGAAGCTTTATCAATTAAATAAAGGTACGGGAAAAGGGGGGGGGGGGGTTGGTACCTCAGGTGAGATTGAACATAGCCATGCCGCCAACATTTTCAAAACAACACCATTCATATAGTGAACTGAACAAAATACTGACCCTTTCATATAGTAAATTTTAAATTTAACTAATCTAACTGTACAATAGAATTGTGTACACGGAGTAAGAAAACCATTTATTTTACCTCTTTAATTTACATCGAATGACGATTGATTAATTACAACAACCAGTAGGGATTCTGGTCATTTGTGGTTTATTTACGACCCATTCAAGCAGAACTTCTGTATGTACCTCTATATTGGAAGTGAATTCCTCCGTCAGTAAGGGGTATGGACAATTTCCCACAAGACTTTGACCTCATGAATTACGTAAATTAATCCCTCCAACCGTCCAAAGCATTGCTAATTATCATTTAATCTTAACTAGAACTTATATATACCGTAAGGGATTGGAACATCCTCGATTTGTCTAAAAAAATAGCAAAATTGAAGACTTGTTCTACACCAAGATGGACAGCAAATAAATAAAGCACTGCATTAAGGGGATACGATACAGTAAAGATCCTAAACTAATTTTTTCGTGAAATTTTGAAATCAAGTCAATTTGAGTATGCTCTTTCCAAATCTGCAAAGAAAAATATATCTTCATGATTTTGTTTTCGAGATAATTGCGATTCAAAATTGCCCATTTTCCAAAATATTGCGTAAAAATTGTATTTTTACAACGATATGTAAAATGTCATAACTTTTGAACGAATTAAGCTAATTGCTTCCGGTTTTTTACTACAGTTTCCTGAGATATTTTTAAAGAAGGTAAGTATACGTTTTAAAACAAAATTTCAACATTTGTGGTTCGAAATTGACATTTATGTTCATATTTAAAGAAAAAAGGTTCATTTCTTGTAAGTAAAATTTCACATAGAAAAAAATTGTGAACTGATTTTTTCTTCATAATTCCCAGAGATCTCCGTGAAAAATCACTCTTCCAAAATTCGCTTTGAAAAATGGGGTTCCACGTGCTTAATTTAAAGCTACAGAGAGAAAACTGGCATTTTTTATCGCTACAAATGAGCATTCCCGGTTTTGGCGCGAAATGACGTTACGTTATATTTTGCTTGGAAAAACGTCGTAAACTTGGGTTTTCTCGCTTATTAGTGTTGCGAAAAATAGAACAGAATTTAATTTCATTAAACAGAAAATAACAGACATCAAACAGAACAGAGAATTGATCCTGTGATTAATAATTACTTGCGTCTGAAGATATTCACAAAGATCAGACCCTTCTAGTGACTTTGTGATGATTTCCCTTATGTCGCTGTTTAAGTGTATAGATCAGTATAGAGTGGCCAATTCCCTGGTTTCACATATCGACCTTTAATAAAAAAACAGAATTCATTGTATGTTATGTTTTAGTTTAGTTTAAGGGGTTGGGTAGGAGGGTTTGATCCTGATTTCCCCAGAAAAAAGGTACGATTCCCTCAGTCATCCCGAAAAATAGAATTGACCGAATTCCGTTCCTGATAATTGTTTTTTTTTTCGAATTCTCTGTGAAATAATTGGCCTTTTCTGTTATCCCTAAAAAGATCATACAGACCCTCATTTAAAGTTTAATAATGTATCGTGATAATACCTCTTCAATATCATACTCTCGCTTATTATGATCTATGATTTATTGATAATACAATGTCACAACATTTTGTATTTAACCCGTGAAAGTATTGTGATATGAAAAAAATCCATTTTCACGTGATTTTTAATCAGTGAATTTTCAAAGCATGCCCTGAAAATTCAAATCGTAAAATGCCGTGAAATTGCCCTGAAAATTGATTCTATTGTAAACGATGCCGTTGGGAAAAATGATTCTATTGGAAACGATGCCGAGTGGAGTATTTTGCTATCAGGTTTCAATTTGAGAAGCATTTCGATCTTTAGCTGCCACGTTCACTATTTCGTCATGAGCAATTCATATTTAACCACATTGATTTTATCATAGATTTATTTTACATGCTTTCACAGACAGTAACCTGTCCGCAATTCGCGAAGCCCGGTTATTTATGACGTCGCGCTCTAATCTGTGACGTCGCGAAAACAACATTCCAGATCCGGCGACGTTATTATCTGCCCTTGGTACTATATCGTATCCCCTTAACATTATCTCTATCTCATTAAACTCCTAGACAGCTCAAAATTATTCTTACCAAACTGCTTTGCGAAGCTTCATTTTTCAATTTTGGTAGTTAATCCTGTTGCTTATAAACTTTTCTTCTTCGAATATACAAAATACACATCTTATCAACCGGGGGTAACTTGGTATTTTTTCTGGTAGGGATGTGCCAAATTGATCTCGAAAACATGCCCCGAATTTATATACTCGTGTACTTAAAACATACCCCAAATTTATATAACAACACTAAATTTAGAACCCGAATCTATTCACATACCATTCGAAAACAAAAAAAATCAACGAAACAAAGCAATAACTACATGAAAAGTTGAACATTTAAAGAAAATAATGACCAGGAATTATGTTGCTTCATAAATAATTACCCTTTTTTGCCTTTTTTATACCAAAATTTATATAATTTATTATTTCTACATGCAAATTTATATACAATTTGTTTAAAAACACACCCAAATTTATATATTTCATGCCAAAAAACCATACCCGAATTTTTGGCACATCCCCGTATACCAAAATAATGGAAGTTACCCCCCCCCCCGGGTCTTATCAATAGCTTAAATTGGTTCAACAAGCCTATTGCATTAAATAAACGTTAGAGGAAATCTGTAATGTATTAAATTGTGTATATCATAAACGTGTCGTTCTTTCAGACAGCATATCGTTTCTTTTACATTTACTCAACCCTTATTGCTTCTTTTACAGTTCAATGTGCTTGTAACAATACCCTAAAATAAGTTATACAATGATATTGCATTATTTTTTATATATAAGGAACATGTATTTGGTATATGTGGCTTGAATTGGCATTAATTGAAATTGCTAAAGCACATGCAGAATTGCCTTTCATTCTTAATATTTACTTCTATTATGATTTACTTTACGAAACCTTGTAAAAAATCCCAGAGTTTTTGTAGATTATTTGTTTATTGAACTCCATTGTGAATTGCATACAAAGTTTGACTTACCTGCAGTGCAAGTCCTTTAAAAGAGAAAGATTCTCCGTGACAGGAGCTTAATGATCTTTACACATTTTACTCACGGTGAAAGTTTTTTTTCTTTTTTTGAAAATTTCTCATGTTGTTATACCACCATAGTTTGGCATGTTTCCAGTTTCCTTAAAAAAAATTTTGACCACCTGTTTATAGTGCCCATATCTCACTTATTAACGTGCCAGATTTCCTACAACCGACTTCAGGAGTGCCATATGTTTGTCTTTATATTGCTTGACACATTAGTGGTTTTTCAGGACAACGAATGACAATTATTGTAAGAGAACTTTGTCAGATAATTTAGTTTCTTGTTGATCTCACATCCATGGGTTAAATAAATGATGGGTATAGCGTTGTTCAACATGGGCCGTCTTGAACTTTGTAAATGGTATTAACATCGTTGAAGACCTCATGGTGTCTTCAAGACAAAGAACAGTAATAGATGCGTTGTTCCATTGCGTGGGTCTATACCATGTATTTGTAGAGACTTTGTCTAATGTGATTTCACACCATCCATATATTTTCATTGTTGAAGTAAGATTGATATTATTCAATACGATTGTTAAGAATACTAGAGTACTCTCTTTTGATATGAAGTTTGGATGATGGGCATTGTATTAGACTTTTCAAACAGATTAATCAGCAGAGGTCGCCCAGCATCAGTTGCTATTTCTATGTCCGAAATGTAAGGCAAACAAGTCGTTGATACTTAATTGGATTTGCTGTTAAGGACGACGGTATTCTTGCCAATGCTACAGAACGACGATGTTGTTCCACAATCCGTTAGGCAGACACTAAAGAACCATACAAATCATAAATAAGTATGAATATACTTCCATCCTTCGTTGGTGATACATTTCCCGTTTGAAGCCACAATTCACATGTGTTTAATATCCGATGGTAGTGAATGAAAAGCAACAAAACATCAGAGTCTGGTAATCACTTCACAATTCGACTTTTTTTCCTTAGCATCGAATTCTTTACCTGCAAATACAGAATGCAATACATGACATACCCTGACAACCGAAAAAAAAATAGAAAAAAGAAAACAATTTCAGCAATTCTGGATTGTCAAACATTCCAACAAAGTAGAACTTCTTATCTGCATTAAACGCAAACTCTGTGATGTTTGATATCATACTTTCTGAGCAAATAGATCGAACGCTGCTTATTATTGACAGTCAGGAATTTGTCGGACCTCAATTACTCGATATATTTTTCATAACCCTCATGACGAAATGATGTTTCGGCGGATTTCGTTGAACATTCAAGATCTTATCTATCAAAAAACATATTTGTACAACAATTGTCATCAAGCTTTCAAAATAAATAACTTTGATTGCGGCGATCAACTGATTTATGAGATCTTTTTGAGGAATGGCAAGAAGAAATGGGTCTGACATTTTTTTTGGACATGTTGAAGAAGAATTTGAACATATTGGTTGTCTCATATCCTAGCTGATGTTCTGTTTTCCTCACTTAACACATCTGCTTTTGCTGCAAAATGAACCAGAGCATTTCGTGGACGTTCTATCGGAGCAGGGCAGATTTCTGTCACGTCAATTCTCCTATATCTCCATCCCCATTACAAACCACTGACACCGGCTTTTTATTATATTCATGTATTTTTGAAAGTACCAGACTTCTGTTTGGTAAAATTCGTCGATGAAATCATTTGAATATGTTCAAATATAATTCTAATTAAGAACTAGGACCCATGTTTTCTTATTTAAGACGGAAAAGAACAAATCCTCGAATTTCATAACGTGCAATATATGATGCCGTATTCAATTAACAGTATTGATACATGTATATCAAGCCACCAGTTACGGATCATTCCATGAACATGCAATTATTGATGGATTGATGATAAATAATGTATATAATGATGTATATAATAATTTTTTTTCACAACTTGAATTTATTCAACAATGCTTGTTACAATCAAGCTTCAAGGTCCAAGCTAGCAATGAAGTTTCCCTGTGAAATCTCATTGAATTATCCAGGACACTAATCAATGAATAATACAAATAAAAGGCATAAGAAATCAAAACTAATATAAATTATCATATACAATTACAAAATATTAAAAGTCATCAATTGTGACTGAGAATATCTCGATGTTTTCAAATATTTTACACTAGTTTACAAATCTTTTCAAAAAAGGGTCTCTTAAAAAGTGCATTTCTTTTGATATATCCCTTAAATTATCTTACAAATTGATCAAAAACATTTACGAATTTTCTTTTTTGTTCGGATATATAATATTATAAATTCTATTATTGTCAAAAGAGTTAAAGTCATTGTAATTGTTGTCAAAAATTTGTAACCAATAACCAAATGTTTTATAGTTATATCATTATTAATGTCCAATTTACCCAATAATTCTTTAGTTTTATTCCAAAATTCACATAAAATTTACATTTAATGAAATAATATTCGTAGTTCTCTTCTTCCCCACAACACAAACAAGAACTGTTGTTTGTTATTTTCCATTTAAACAATATTTTATTAGTGGGTAATATACATTGTAATAATTTCCATCTGAATATCTTATATTTGTTTTCGTGTAATCTTTCAAATATAAACGAATAGACATGAGACAACAAAGTATTTTTGTCATCGTATTGATTGTCAAAATACAAATGTGCCCATGTATTGTGACCAGTATATTCCTGAAAATTCTTTACACAAAGATTATAAACACTTTTATTTGACAAAGTAGAAATATCACTCAATTTTCCATCCAACAGAAATTTAGATTTTAGAGAAATTACCTGAACAATACTTTTCCCTGAGTTTTCCTTTTTCAAAATAGATAACCATTCTTTCGGAATAGACTTTTTCATTTTGGTTACTTCTGATATCCAGTTTGTTTTATCTTGTAACAATTCGAGAATAAGTTGTTCATTTATATCACTATTTTTATCCAAAATATCATTCAGAAATATAATACCACTTTTAATCCACGAAGTAAAGAACAAACATTTGTTATTAAATTTAATGAAAGAATTTCCCCATAATATTTGTTTTCTAATATCAAAAAATGTTTTTGGGGACGACCTGTATCCGCCACCACCTCGTATCCACGATTTCAATACCTCTTGATAAAATTTTAAGATAGTTTCAAAATTATGTAAATTTTATATATTTTTTACCTTTAATCTAAAAAATAAAAAGTCCTTTCCATAGATTTCTAAATATTTTTGAGGTATAGGTTTCCAATTTGCATTTGTCTCATCTAACATTTTCCCTACCCATGCCACTTTTTGAGATATAAAGTAGCTTTTAAAATTAAGAAATAATTCATGGGCGCCGGTGGTTTGTTGGAGATTTACATATGGGTTGCCATTATTTTCGTTAATATTTTACCCAGAGCGTAGCGTAGCGGAGCGAGGGGTAAAATAAACGAAAATAATGGACACCCATATGTAAATCGACTACAAACCACCGGCGATCATAAATTATTTCGATTCTAATATGACATTTAATTATCTTCGCGGACCTATAGTGTACACGGCAAGGACAGCCATTGCATACGATTTACTNACGTTTTTGTGCACAAAACATATTATGACGTCATTTGTTTCAGCGTAAAGACTGTTGTGAAGTCGCTCATATGTTATTGGAGATTTTCATATGGCTGGTCGTCATGGTTTCCATTGTTCCCATATTAGAATCTACCATATTAAGTCCCCCTTTTTCAAATTTACCTATCAGAGATGAACGTTTTACTTTATTTTTTTTTTGTTTTTCCATATAAACTCAAAACAACATGATTCTATTTCTTTTACATACCTATCTGGAATTACACAAGTACTACCAATGTAAGTAAACTGTGGTAATATTAATGATTTTATAATTAAAATTCTACCCAAAATAGTTAAATTTCTTTTTTGCCATGACTTGTTGTTTTATTTCTATGATTATATAATAATTTTTCAATATGATGATAATCCTATATACAAACATTTAAGGAAATTTTATTATAAATCTGAGAGGCTCTCAGATTTATAATAAAATTTCCTTAAATTGTGAAAACTTGTTTTGAAGAATTCTCAACATGAACAAATAGATGACAAACAGGGATGATACACGTCTTTTGTGAATGAGATATTAAATTGTTGGGCAATCAGTTCCAAAACAAAATTTTGATTCTGTATTTTTAGTTCAGAAACGTATACCAATATTTTTCAAAAGAAACAAGACTTCCTATGATTAACTTTATCATGTTTATGACATTAAAAAGTGTCTTTGATATTTGAATGTTAATATAAGTATATTACACAAAACCAACCTAGCTACCAATTGCTCTAAATATTTACACACTTTTAAATTGCAATCATACACGTTCTTCATGTTCAATAATCTGAAAGCTAAATCTCTCATTGCAATAATATAACAAGTAACAAAATAACAAAATACCGAAGTTACCGTGAATATAAAAGTATATATGCTTGTGTGACCCACTTATTTTTGATAACATAGTTAGTATTATTTATAGTAACAACAAACATGTCGGGGTATCAACTAACTTACTTTAATTCAAAAGGTAGAGGAGAATTAAGTAGACTGCTGTTGTCTGCTGCAGGCAAGGAATTCCAGGACGTTCGACTGAATAGTCTAGAAGAATTTCAGAAAATCAAAGCTTGTAAGTTCTTTTCTTTTACAGTGATTAAAACAATTAGTTTTGATGAACATGTTTATATATTCGATCTCTAATGAACCTTACAATAAAATAGTCCGAAATATACATCCATGTTGTGTAACTTGTGAACCTCTCGGGGTCTCAACTTTTAATTTTTGTTCAGACGTACTGTTTGTGCAAAACTGCACAATGACAACTGTTAATTCCATAAAACATGAATTTAATGTGGTTCTGTTAATTTATTCCCAATAACTAAGAATATATATATTCATAAATGACTTGCCACATTATCTTCCCATATAATATAACATAGTGATGAAAAGTACTCTTTCCAACGCGGTACGTCTGTGTATACCAAGGTAAAGGAAGCTACTCCCCTGGGGGAGGTGAAAACAATGATAGATATATATTACATCGGATGGGACAATTCTGGAAACTAATTATCCGTAACCAGAATAGGAATGTATGGATTAGACATATAATGAAATAATCAACAATATCTAAGCAAGAGAAAACAGTTTTTGTTCTAGCTAAAATCTACCTTTTTTCAGCATTACCACAAGGTCAGCTACCTGTGTTAACTGTAGATGGGACACAAATACCTCAGTCAGGGGCAATACAACGATATTTGGCTCGAGAATTTGGTTTGTATAGTAACAATACATCTATGTTAATAATGCTAATGAAAAAATAAACGAAATGTCACCTTTCGAAACGAAATTGAATATATTTTACGAAAGGATATGGAGTAAATGAACATGAGACCATAACACATATGTTAACTCCAACTGCAATAATTTTAATGAACTCTATGCCCATTTCGGAAATTAATTCATCAGCAGCACTAGGACCCAAGCATAGGAAATATACTATTTCAAAAATGTTCATCACTCTCCAAAACGGCAAGATATTCGTAAAAGTTTTATTACCTTAAACAATTACGTTGCAACTCAGGGGACGAAGTACTAGGATTGAATAAATATTCACACAGGATTTTTATTCTAAAAATAGACATTTTTCGGCATATCGTGTAAACGAACCGAAATAATTTTTTTCAATACAAAATGTTTAGCTTCTCATGTGCAATTGATCATATGACCCTCTGTAAAAAATTAAGAAATAAGTAATGGCAGGTATATGGTTAATGTCTTTTAATCATTGGCTGGACCTTTATATTCGAATTTAACCAAGAGCGTTATCGAGGGGTTAAATTTACGAATATAAAGGCCCAGCTAATAGTAAAATGACAATAACCATACCATTGGCTGGGCCTTTATATGCGAATTTAACCCAAAGCGTTGGCGAAAAGTTAAATGTTCGAATATAAAGGTCCAGCCCGTGGTTAAATGACAATAACCATATACTTGCTATGAATTATTTAGATTCTAATATAACAGAAAATGGAATTTTCCATTCTGAAGTGACCTAAAGGTGCGTTCTCACGATACGATTTTCCATTCGATTATGCATTCGATTTTTGCTTTCGACTCAAGTCGACTCAAAATTGGATCGTGTGAAAAATCGTTTCTGAATCGATTGACGTCCGATTTTCAATCGACTTTTTGATGAGAATCGAATCGTGTGAACGTCCTTTCGACTTTTTTTCAGATTTTGATTGCAAATAGCGCATGGCGATATATCAGTTTTGATTTTTTGTTTATTGAAATGGCGAAAGAATTTGTGGCCCACTTACTTACTTACATGGATTTCTAGCGACAAATAGATAAATTAATAAAATAAGAAAAAAAGATAACTCATTATTAAATGAACAATAGATCCTTTCACGATAACTGCGGTCCTGTGATTTTGAGTGGAAAATAAAAACAGTTCCCGCAAAAATGACGTCGTAGGACAATTAATCAAGACGTCATGTATACTATGACGTTGCATTTTACCCTCTCAAAGGCATATGAGCTCATGTGCAACATTCAGGACCGCAGTGATCGTGAAAGGGTCTATTGAAAAAACAATAAAGGCAACAACAATAAAAAAAAAATAATAAAATAAAATAAAATAAATAGATAAATAAAATAAAATAAATACAGAAAAAAGATGCAATTCATACATCAAGTATTACTGACAATTATTTATGTGAAACAAAGTACAGATTTCGTTTTTTACCTGACGTCATATCATCTTGACGTCAGTATTAGAGAACGTCATAATGTCACTGACGTCATTTTCCGTCATCACTATAGATGTAGATCAATGGTGATTCCGATGTTACCAACAATGCCAAAAGCAGTGAAAATTTCCTGTACTTGTCTTGTTAAAATGGAATCTGTTTTAAAAATTCCATAGATTTCGTTTCTGTTCCGATTTTCATAAAAATTTGCATTTTTTTTTTACGTTTTAATCGGGATAGTTTGAAAAACAAGAATTTTCCTAAATTTACTGTAGAAATTGCACGTCAAAATATTTTTTAACCATGCAAATTTTATGAACATTGGCCTCTCAAAGGCATATGAGCTCATGTGCAACATTCAGGACCGCAGTTTGAAAAACAAGAATTTTCCTAAATTTACTGTAGAAATTGCACGTCAAAATATTTTTAACCATGCAAATTTTATGAACATTGGCCTCTCAAAGGCATATGAGCTCATGTGCAACATTCAGGACCGCAGTGATCGTGAAAGGGTCTATTGAAAAAACAATTCATGCAAATTTTATGAACATTGGTCCAGAACTGAATACTACAGAATTTATTCACAGAGACCGTTTTAACAGAAATGTACAGTTAAATTTCACTTGTTGCATATACTTTTAGCACGTTACATCGGAGAATAATGAGGATTCGGACAGGGGAGTGGCAAATGAACCTCCAATGCCGCAAACCAGGTAAATACAAATAAAAATGACAATACCTTGAAAAAAAGTGAAATTAACAAATAATAAATTTCAAAAACTACCGTCATAATGTATTGCAACAAATGACCGTGTACTTCATATTAAAACGGCAATTCGGCTTCTCAACTATTTCTAAACTGATCTGCATCAAATTTGAATTGCTAAAAGACCTAGTTTAGAAGCGTACTGATGCAACAAAAGGAAATAAATCTCATAATTATGAGGTAATATCTCATAATTTTGAGATAATTCTTAAAATTTTGAGATAATACGTCATAATTATGTGATATCATCTAAAAATTTTGAGATATCTCATAATGATGAGAAAATTATTTGATACATTAAAATGAGATGTTATTTCATTATAATGAGAAACTATTTCATAATTATGAGATATTACCTCATTAATATGAGATGTTATGACTTAATTATAAGATAACATTTCAAAAAATTATGAGATAATTATTTCAAAATTATGATATAATTATCTCAACATTATGAGATAATTATCGTTTAATGGAATGCACCTTCCGTATTTTGTCCGTGTGGTGTCACCACTGCACTATCAGGTTTTGTTCTGTGACGTCGTGATACCGGGAAAATTCACGCACAAGGAACAATATTTGAACATGCGTAAAGTACCAGTTTTCCCGCGAACTACCTGATAGTGCAGCAACGACACCAATCGGGAAAAGCAGGAAGGTGAATTCTATTATGAGATAATATCTCAAAATTATGAGATGTTTATCTAAAAAAATTGACTTATTATTTCAAAATTATGAGATAATATCCCCTAATTATGAAATAATATGCTATCTCATAAAAATGAGATGTTACCTCATAAACATGAGATGCTACCTCATAAAAATGAGATGCTACCTCATAAAAATGAGATGTTATCTCATTATTATGAGATGATATATCTCATGATTATGAGATTCTATCTCAAAAATATGAGATAATAATCTTATGGATACGAGATATTATCTCATAATTACGAGATATTGTTTTTATCAAGTGGCATCACACTTCCGTAAAATGCAGTTTCATACCTGAATAAATAATATTGTCTGTTTTCTGCATCTTGTGCGATTTAGGTTTAACATTGGACCCTATGGGAAAAAAGCATATATTTGCTATCTCCTCTGAAGCCACAGAAGCAAATTGAACCAAACTTTACAGGAATGATGACATTGTATAGAAAGTCCTAGCTTCACACAGATTGCCGAAAATTTTCCAATCCAATAAAAAACATGGCCGCCAGCATGAAACAAAGTTTATCATTGGACCTGATGGGAAAAACGTATATTTGTTATCTCCTCTGAACCTACTGAAGCAAATTGAACCAAACTTTACAGGAATGATATATGGAAGGTCCTTCAAATAGATTGCCGAATATTTCCTGACCTGTTAAAAAACATGGTCGCCAGTGCAGAACATAGTTTAACCTAGGACCCTATGGGAAAAGCATTTATGTCTATCGTTTCTGAAGCTACTAAAGCAAATTGAATGTTGTATGGAAGGTCCTCTATGTAGATTGCCGAAATTTTCCCATTCGCTAAAAACATGGCCGCCGTCGCAGAATATAATTTAACATTGGACCCTAAGGGAAAAGCACATATTTACCTTCTCTTCTGAAGCTACTGAAGCAAACTGAACCAAACTTTACAGGAATGACGTATGGAAGGTCCTTCACATAGATTGCCGAAAATTTTCTGATCCAATAAAAAATATTGCCGGCAGCAGGAAACATAGTTTAACATGGGACCTTATGGGAAACACTGAAGCAAATTCAACCAAACTTTACAGGAATGATGTACTGAAGGTACTTTACAAAAATTGCTCATTTCATTTTGATTTGACAAAAAAAAACGTGGAATCCGTTGCAAAACATAGTTTAACATTGGAGCCCTGTATGAGATAACCATCCTTTTCACCATCTTTTCTGAAACTCATTAAGCAAATTTAACGAAATGTATAGAGGGTACTTTGCAAAAATTATTCATTTCAATAGGACCAGACAAAAAAAAACATAGGTGCCAATGGAGAACATAGCTAAACATTTGACCCCATTGGTAAAAAAAAAACATCTGTTTTTTTGTTATGCATGACACAGAAGCGTTTTGTCAGGTGAGCGATACAGGCTCAGCACTGAGCCTCTAGGTTTTGAAAGTTATATAAAGATGTATTCACTATATATGTTGTCCTAAAGTAAAGCTCTTGTAGTTTCATATTTAAGAAATAAACAATACAAAAATTTTCAAGCCAATTTACGATCCTTACTGCTTCGTATTGTATTTCATTGTCGGATCAAGTACATGTAAGGGGGATCCCAGAGGTTGAAACACCCTTTTCTGTAAATACTTTTAATTTCGTGCAGAATCTATAAGCAAATATTGACAAAAAAACGGCATAAAATCGACCGGAATTCCCCCTTTTCTAGAGCTTTATGTTAACCATCGTTTTTGAAGGCTTTATCCGTACGTTTTCAACAAACATCCTAAAATAAAATGGTATGGCCACTTTCCCGTGAATTAATTTTCTTCAATTTACCAATTTTAATCAATTTTGCGAACTACTAAATTTTCTATTAAACTGTTTTTACCGCTTTAAAAACTAATTCAAATACACTTTCATACTTTTAGAAAATGATTAAGCAAGCAGGCTTTGAAATACAATTTCAACATATTTTGACGATTTTTTAACGATTCGTGGTACATGTTGTATAATGGTACCCCGGCACCAAACTAAACTTATACTGCTTTTTGGGTGTGCAAAAAATTGGTTCTTCGAATAGTATCATCTTTTCATTGCTTTTTAAATGGAAACGGAAGGGTATTTCCAGCCCCGACTACTAATATGTCAGAAAACGTTAAAATGTGGCATACATTTTTATTACATGACGTCACGACAGCTGTGACGTACATATGTTAATGACGTCATATATTGTGATCGAACATTGTATGTTACCTCGAACTTCATGTAACATAAATGTGTAGCAGATTAATTATGCGGTTGTAATCAAATAAATCAAGCACTTGTTCTACTATATTAATTTTTCAAATCGTTTCCGAAAAAAATCGAAAGAAAAATCGTACCGTGTGAACACCCTGTCTTTCGACTTACCTGAGCGACTAGAGAAAAATCGATTGCAAATCGAGGGAAAAATCGAACCGTCTGACCGCACCTTAAGAGTGGGCGGATTTCAAGTTTCCATTGCTGTCTGTGTCTTTGACGTTACAATACAGAATACACAATCTGACGTTTTCAAACAGATGCAAAATCAAAATCCCGATCGAAAGCAAAGCAAAATTTATTTCCTTCACAAACTAAGACGCACAAAATTAAAAACATGGTTGTTTTACATCCCTCTTACTCTTTTTCCGATGCCATTTGCGCATGTGCGAGGTATATGGTTATCGAGTATTATACTGGTTGATGATTAACAAGAGCCATGATAGAACAATATATAAAAAATTCGGTCCAAACTACTATTTTTTTTATTTAGGAAGAAAATTCACTAATAAAATAAGCTGCTACAAAACCGCTTTAGAAATTCGAGAAGATTTGAAATATCCACACATTATTTTGTTCACACTTGCATTATTTCTATCAATTTATTATTTTAAGGGTTGTATGGAACTAACAATTTGGAAAATACATACTGTGACGTAATTCTTGAAACCATTGAATGTGATGTTCAACCTGATTTTACAAAGCATTATTATGCATCAATGGTAGAAAAAGATCAGTCGAAGGCGGTAGGTGTTTCTTTCATTTCACACTTATTAGCCCAGCTTATTAGCCTTTAGTGAAAAGTATAATATTGAGATTGAAAAGATAAAGTTGACAAATACGAAGAACAGTCAAACATGACAAAACATCAACGCATGTTGGACATTCATTTCACTGAAGGTGGCTCAAACATTACATTTTTGAATTTGTGTCAGATTTCGAAACTCCTCTGGTTTTTTTCCAGTTTAAAGAATTTTGCACAAGGACCCCCACTTTTTATGTTATGAATGTCTTGTGTAGGTCAAATTAAGACATCTGTCAAAGTCTCATATAACATAGCTTCCCAGTTTTTAGACAAAAAGTACTAATGTTAAATTAAGGGAAAATAAAGAGAATTCCATTTCCCGCTAAATTTTTATGCCTTGTATCTCCGTTTAAAGCACACGGACCTATGTATTTACCATTTCATTGAGTGTACAATGCTTAATCAGTTAAAATAGCTTCATGAAATTGTTGATATAAACATCATCAGGAATGAGCCTCCTTTCGGGGGGTGTTCAAGTTTCTCAATCGGTTGAGTCAACAGCTGCCTTTGTGGATAAATATTTGTAGTGGTCATAATCCAATACACAATGACATTTTCCTTTAATGAAACGACTTTTCTTTGACTAGCTGGAACTGGAAGCCTTGAGATTTTAACGCAATATCTATTGGACAATGTCATAAAAAGTAAAATCATAAGACCAAGGACTTATAATGAGAAGGATACGCAACTCGTACACAATCCAATTAGCATTATAAAATCTATGGTGGGACGTTTGGTGTGCATTCATTTTGCAGCTAACTACTGAAAAAGTTGTACATGAATTTTAATAAAATGATATTTTTCTGAAAGCTTAAACATTTTTACGCTGTAAATTTTGTTTCTTTATAGCAAGTACTTTCTTCAATACACCTGATTGAAATTTGTAACCAAGACATTTTCATTGATTTTTTTTGTCACTTCCGGTTTACATCGATAAAAAATGCACCACAATTTGCACCTAAAGGCTTTAACAGTAGTTCACAGAATTTCACAATTGAAATTTTCTAAATTGTGACATTTACTGCACTGCCAGAACAATTTTTGTGATCATCATTATTATATTTATATTGTTTTAATGTTTTAAAGATAGTGTACCAAAATTGACAAAATCTCACATCTCGCGATACATTTCCAATTTATCACGAGATGCTTATCCTTCTCATTATAAATCCTTGATAAGACAAACTGAAAGTTTTCGCATTTATCATAAGTCAGCTCATGCAAACATAATACAACGAGACGTCTATCTTTATTTTTGTGGGTAAATATGATTGCCTTCTTACATTGTAGTTTAATAACGAACACTTCTTTACTGTGTACTTACATAACACATTTGATTAGTATCTTCCATCTTTTATCAATTTAAGTACATGTTTTACAGGTATTTTCCCCCTTTTTTCCAGGAAGAAATTTCAAAACATTTATTGGATACAGTTTACCCAAAATTTTTAGCATTTGTGGATAAATATTTGACGAAAAATGGAACGGGATATATTGTTGGATCTAAGGTATTTTTCCAGTTTTAAGTTCAATGGAATAAAATTTAAGCCAACTCTGGACTCTACAAGAGAAAAAAAAATTAGAAAAAAATAATAATAACAAAATTAAATGGAAATAATAAGAAAACAAATGAAAATATACTTCTATCAGTTTCTATTATTTCCTATTGGTATTTTGATAAGGAGCAAACTAGCATAGTGGTGAAATGACGTTAATAATAGATTTTCAATTTCTTTGATTCATAGGTAAACACTTTGCTTTGTCATGAAGTCTAGTTAATATGATACTATTAGATCATGAATTAACTGGCCTTAAGCCAACATGACCTACATTTATTTATCTTTCCTTTTAGTTCTTTTGGTAATTTTTTTTCTCTATCAGGTTTTACACATATATCGGTTTATGGATTTCCAAATGTTTTGATTTGATCTACACTGAAGAGACATAAGTTGTCGAAATGCGCATATACAGAAACTAAATTCACAGTAACTTCGGTATTGTGTTATTTATTACCACTGAGTCGATGCCTTTGCTGGTGGACTGTGAGTCCCCGATGGTAATCACCAGCCCAGTAGCCAGTACTTCGGTGCTAGCCCGAAAACTGATTTTAAAACTTGCAATATCTAAATTTACGAAAATTTTGTTAAAATTTACGAGTATCTCTATCTTTCATAGCTCTATCCTTAGCTTATTTTGGCTTTCCTTTTTATATCCTATGGTAATTTGTTCTCTATCAGCTTTTACACGTTTTTTTTGTTAATCAATTTCCATTTTTTTTGGGTTTCATGTGCACTGATGAGACATAAGTTGTCAAAATGCGCACATGCAGAAAATAAATTAACAGTAACTTCGAAGGGTATTGTGTTATTCACTAAGCTATGTAGTACGACATGGTAATTCTAAAAGACATGTGTTTTTCTGTTTTTAGAGTAATATCAACATTTTTGACAGAAACACATGAAATAATAATTCGTTTATCTAAATTGCAAAATTATATATGTTTCATTTCAGCTTACAGTTGCAGACCTTGCTTTCTTCAATATTCATGATCGTTTTATTACAAAATTTGGAGAGTGTGAAGGAATCAAGAATTTCCCAAATTTACTGAAACTAATAAGCACAGTGAAAGAAGTACCAAATATAAAGAATTGGCTTGACACGCGACCAGATACAACGTCGTAAAACATTTGATAGAATTGTTGAAAATATATAGTATCCATAATATTTCCTGATGATGCGGTCGTATGATTTCTTTTTATCAAGAATAGATTAAAAATGAATTTAAAACGATTCAACGATTAGAATGGGGATCTCCTCGTGAGATGAATCAAAAGCACAGTACAACATTGGAAAGCCAAATAATGTACAAAATATTTTGCTAATAAAAATATGCTTGTTATCCCATTTGAAAATAGTTTTAACAATGACAAATTAATTGCAGTTGTAGAAATAATTTAGGACCATTTAAGCTTAAAAAATTACGCACTATTTTACATTGCAGACTACACTTTTTTTAATACAAATGACCATTTAAGTGTGGTATATATCCTTATACTAACGTTATCATTTCTTTTGACATACATACTGATGGGTCAGTATCACCGATTTGGACACTATCATGGAATTATCGGGTCACTGTGGGTCAGTATCACCGATTTGGACACCATCATGGAATTATCGGGTCACTGTGAAGGCGTCACGTGCGGGTTGCTATGCTGACGTCATGTTTTGGTACTATTTGTTGTATTCTTCATGTATTACGTTGAAGTGAAAAATGTGTAATAATTATTGCAATAAACAATAGATTAACTGTTTTCAGCTTCTTTCAATTTATCATAGTGTTGTATTTATCATTTTGTAAATTATCGAAAAATCACAGTAGGTAACGTCGTCCTGTGAGGACCATGATGATTTTCTACGATAAATTGTCCTGATCTTCTCCGATTGTCCCGGATGCAGCACGAATAATATTGAAAAAATGTAAACATGCAGACGCTTTCATCATAGTTCTTAAGATAGGTTGTATTCCTTAAACTTGAATAGTAATTACAAAAACAGGAAAACAGCAAACACCTAGTACACCCTTTTAATCTCTCCAATTCATGAACGCGTATTTGAAATATAAACAAAATTCCAGTTTCATTAGAAATACAGTTTTCTTTATAAATAAATTTTCCAAATAATAAAACCTCTCACAGTATCGACGCTTCAAATACATCGAAATCCGACATGAATTGTTCTGGAAGACCGTAATTCCTGCTTTTCACTTAATGCATCCTGACTTTTACCCGAATTGACCTGGCTTTATGCGATTGGTCCCGGAATTTAAACGATGTCAATTAGATTAAATTCTAAAGTTATTCCCGTTTATTGCATCCCACTTTGAAGAAAATGATGAATTTAGAGGCAAAACAGTTATAGACCTATAAATGACCAACGAAGCTAATTTTGGCGAAAAAAAAGGCAAGTAACCGTTTAGTGACTTTTTTTCACGATGTAGGTTCGAATTCGGCAAATATTTTTGATCTGTGGAATACTAGTAATTACTTTATTTATTGATAAAAAGTAATGAATGTCACGGAAATGAAATGATGAGAAAGCCATGTCATGGATATGAAATGATGAGAAAGCTGCACACTTCTGGTTAAAACCTCTATTTCAAGTTGCAAAGATATTTATGAGAAAGTGTATCAGACGCTAGATACACAGATTTCAGAGATAATCATATTGTATTTTATGATCTGAGGGGGTAAATCGTAGATTTTGCTAGAAAAANTTGAAAAATTTTATGAAATAAAATTTTAAGAATTTTTTTCTGCAGATTTATAGAAATCAAATGGACAATAGTTGCAAAGATATTTATGAGAAAGTGTATCAGACGCTAGATACACAGATTTCAGAGATAATCATATTGTATTTTATGATCTGAGGGGGTAAATCGTAGATTTTGCTGTCGAAAACAGACGGTTTTCTGGCGACGCATTAGCGGAGCCGGAAAACGGTGATTTGCGAAGTTCAATCGTAGATTTACCCCTGAAGATCCTAAAATACAGTTTGATTATCTCTATTCTAATGCAAATCCTCAAAATCGATTTTTATATTACAGGAAGTTTGGTATGCGTCTGCGCCATTACGTTGCTATTGGTTCCGACGGTAAATCGTGCATTTTACCTCCTGAAAATTTTTGACGCCATCCAATCAAAATAAGCGTTACAAACAGAAGTGCATTAGAATTAATAATTCTATGCTAGAGGTAACTCCCATTTTTGACAAGGGCATGTTTTCCAACTGTTATCATACAATTACTTGAATTAACATTTTAGCGTCTTTCAATTTCCCTTCATCGATATTGTTAATATTGCCAAGGTCAACCAAGTGACAAAACTTTTACTGCAGCTAAAATGAAGTAAAAAATTACACCCAAGGACATACTTAACTGGGTTAGTTATACAGAGACGTACAAAAGGTATTCGGTCATTCTCTTTCTTCACTTTATATTTATCTATAGCCACATTTACAAAAACCCCCCAAAATATTATGAACCCATTTCTTGTAGTATACAAGTGTCATTTTTCCCGTTGATATGTATATACTGTGTAATACTTTTAAATTACTGACTGTAAGCTTGGGATTTTAATCTTGATTCCGATTCAATGAAAGTTCTGCCACTTGTTCGACCATAGCAATATTATCATAATAATAATAACTGTTTTAAAATAATAAAATGTTATTTCATCATCTACTCTTAAAACATTGATGCAAATTGAAACAAATTTTACAGGAATGATGTATGGGAGCAGCCTAGGCTCCTTGTGCTAGCCGGCAGTTCAGCAGCGAGCACTCCCGACTTTCTACAATTACATTTTGTCTTATTCGTTCCTTTTCAAGATTGTGGTCTTGGAGTTATTGGTCTACCTGTATTGGGTTTAAGTTGTATGTTTATTTTATTATTTGGAAACAGGATAGAGAGAAGGGAGTTTGGGTACCCATAAACCGGATTAACCGTACCGCTATCTGTTTGCTATTGCCGGTAATAAGTCCTATGTCTATGTTTGTCTTTTGTCATTTTATTGTTTTTTGTGCAGTTCCCTGTTGGGTTATGGCATGTGATTGTAATATTCGGCCATTGTAAGTGTTTCCTGTTGTCTTTTCTCCATTTATGGTCAGTCCTTGGCGAAAATTGTTCACACAGCCGAAAAGCATTTCCCTGATTTGACAGAAAAATGGGCGGTTTAGATTACAGAAAAACAAGTGGAGATAATTTTCTGAGACGTCACCGCCAGGTGGCGCTATACGACTTTGAGAAAATTAGATTTTGACGACCCTTCGTATTTGCTCGTTTTAGTCCTAATAAATAACTGAAACTAAATACGTTTATGCTTTTAAATGAAACTGCAGGTCATTAAGTGGATGACTGGTACACTCTGATCTTCTATGTGGGCGAAATCTTTCCTTAAATTGAATAATTACATGAGCCTTGTGAAAGACAAAATGTCGGCGTGCGACTCTTGTTTACATTTTTTGTGGTCGGAACGAAGTGACACAATTTTTTCTTCCTAATGAATATTCATATCGACTGGTATTTTCGTGTTCAGAGAGTCATGAAGAAGAGTTCTTGAAAATTTCATACAGTTACCAGGTGCCGTTATTTATAAACAATCAACTTTCTGGAAGCATCTCCGAGGCAGGACAGAATTTCGCCGACGGCGCATTTTCCCATATTTAACACCTTAATTCTTATGCTTAGAGTACCATTATTGTTCTTCAAGATATCGTTTCAATAAATAGAGGTAAAATTATGTATATCTGGTTAAAAAGACGCCAAATTTATTTGATTATCGCCCCGTCTGTTGCCTCAAAGTCAAAGGTCGCAGGGGCAACTTTCGTGAAGTCAACAGTCAAATATCTAATTCTTCAACACATGATTTGAAAAAGCTAGATATCTTCATTTATACTTTGTGACTTGTCACTAGGTCTAGAGACAGACTGATTCCATAGTTTGATTCCAACATGGGGGGGGGGGGGGGGGGGGGGGGGGGGTGTAGTGATAATTTTGTCCTTTGACATCATTTGATTATGTTTCAAGAACAACTTTGCATGTTTCTTTGACTAACCTGCTTATTTTGATGTTTTGATGTAATTTGTATGCATTCCATTGCATACTTTACTAGATATGTCTTATTTCATGCTATTTGAGCTTGTAGAATATAAAAAAAAATATTTTCAACCACTAAGGTGTACATGGGCTGCATTTCTTTGCAGGATTCTCATCATTATGCTTGTAGATCTATGGTTACAACATAAAGTAATGCATGGCACATGTGCATATACTTGATTTCACTGTGTTGTCATTTTCCCTCCATTCCTTGACTAGGCATGAATTTCTCTATCAGTATGTTAAAAAGTCATTTAAACTATCACTGGGAGGCCAAATTTCTGTGTGAGATGGTGAGTTTTTGTTTGTGAGTTATTTTTTGTGGAAAATTAGATGTCCTCTAAGAACTCCAGAAGAACTCAGTGAAATTCCAACACTGGCTACTGCTGAATGCATGATTTTTGTCCCCAATTATTTGTATTTCATGATTTAGTAAAGAAAACCTTTTCTCATAACCTGGTGTAAAATTGGTGTCACTCTTGATCTTTGTCACTCATTTTAATCAGTTTTCAATATATGCTGGGGAAATACATTGGAAAAGTCTGCTTGCTTATGCTGATTTGGGCTAATTAAGTCTGATTGTGAAATTTTAGGATATATTTTGTCTGAAGAGTGAGATAGAAATAAAATATGATGCATTGTTACCACAAAGAAGGAAATGTTACATTTATAATACATGAATAGCTAGATTATCACAAATACTTAGCCCCCATGTAAATTAAATTTCAAGGTTTATTTACTCCATATCCTTTCATAAAAAATTATAATACAGAAATGAACCAGCTGTATAACCTGCATGATTACTTATTTTATATAATTCTATCTGAAGAAATAAAAAATATATATAAATTGTTGTTTTTTTTAGAAGAGTGCAATATCAACTTTTTATTAAAGCCCAATGACTTTACGACACAAATTTTACCCAATTTTTTTTTCAGTGTGACCATATTGTAATTTGAGGATGTTATTGCATTTAAAAAAGCAACTCCTTTACAGAAAATACATACAGCATTTATTGAAAAAATATTGAAGATTGACTGGATGGGGTGTAAAGATATTCCCATCTTTTTTTTTTTCAGTGATCAGTACTGATCAACTATAAACCTGCCAATTAGACAGGGTTAATATTAGTTAGAAATTATCAAGTATCAAAGCTATATCACTTTCATCCCCTGTTTTTAACAATATTCAGAATTTTTGATAATTTTAAAATGTGAAAAAAANTTATTTTTTTCTTTACATGGTATACCTATATACCTCTCTAATTTCTGCATTAAAACTAATTTGCCTGGTTTGTCATAGAAATGCACCTACATGTATATACAAGTGTTGCAAACTTTCTTTTCATACATTATACTGTTCTGTCATTGTGGGTGTAAGTTTTGGTTTTGGAATTATTTACAGTTGTAATGTACATGTTATAATATTTGCAGAAGCTGAGGCTGGGAAAGAATATAATCCCTTACTAAAGAATGTTTTTTTTCATTTTGTGGGGTTGTGGGACTACATTGTACTTTGGATAAAAAAGTCTTTTATACCAATTCTTTCAGTTTATAATAATTATTACAGAGAAAATTTGAATCATGCAGGATTTATTTCACTTAATATATACCACATGGTAATGAAAATTTAAATTATTTGTGTTACTGTGTAAAAAAATGGAAATTGCAACAAAAAAGGTGTAGACAATCCACAGATCTCAACCCTAGAAAATTGTTCCCAGTGAATACAGCATTTGTTAATGCAAAGTCATTGATATTTTAGCATTGTGTTTACACAAGATTATGGGGCCAAAATCACCTGCAACTCCACTGGGGATAAATTAAAGTAATTAGAGTAAAAATATAGCCAGATTAAGGTCTGATCCTATTAAGAGCTGGCTTAGTACAATCTGGGACTAATATAACATTATATAAGTCCCAGGTACAATGTTGTATGTTGGCTATCTACAGACCATTCTTTTCTTATACCCATATTCCCTCTCTACTCAAGTAAAGGCATACCCTTTCACTGCAAATCACTGCATGCGCTCCGTACCGTCCTATCTACCTGAAGTCACTTGTTTTATCAAAATTCACTCCCCCTCTATACCTGTAGACATGCACTTATTTCATTAAAATCGGTAGAGAACTGGTATAGATTGAAATGAAGTTAAATTCTTGACCCCCCCCCCCCCCNCCCCAATCGTTACTCGTTTCTCTGCTAATTTTGACAGTAAATCGACCTGCAAAGTGAAATATTAATGCTGTGAGTTTGAAAAGACTTTTAATTTTTAATATTTAGTTCAACTGTTGATAAACATAGGCAATAACTTGATTATTTTGGTTGAAAATACTGGTTTCACTTGCGTTGACGTCTATCGCGAATGTTTACAATCGGGATTATCGCCCTTTGATTTTGGGAAAATTTCATCGATTGAACTGACACAATTTTTTTCCCAATTGTTTCAGTTGAGGATTATTACCTCGATTGGTAGATATTTTTATTTCTCATTGTGCTATAGCAAACTCATTTTGTTACCTTGTCCAGTTTTCTAGAAATAATTAGTTTTTCGTACCGAATTTTTACTTCCGCCATTTCAAGAGCGTTGTATTTTGGCAAAATTCTCTTATTAATCCTGATAATTTGATATCATGGAGATTATCGAAGATTATATTATTCTTGGGAAATCAAATAAACATGTAAAGACGCGATAATATAGACACAGAAACGCACCGTCATGGTTTTTCATGCGCCTGTTCCGAAAAGTGAAATTACGTCATTTTCAAACAAAAATCACGTGACTTTGTAATCTAAATGACGGCCATTATAGGAATTGCTTTTCGGCTGAAAACGGAACATAGTTTAACGCAAGGCGCCATGGGAAAAACATATGCACCTTTTAATATATAAATGTATATAAACTGTAAACTGAAGCAACCAGAGTTTACAGGATGATTTTTGCTTGTTTATTTTTTGTGTGTCAGAGAAGTATCAAGTACCCTGGACAAACAAGAATAGAATTCCTGGGTCCCCCGCCGGTCAAGCAATATACAAGTATACTGTATATGAAATTGCAATATTTTCAAACATTCAGGGCTGTTCCAGAATTAAATGTGTGGGTTTACAAAAAGTATCGACAAAGGCTGATGTTCACTTTTAACCAAGGTATTAGTGGTAAAAACATTTGGTATAAATTTCATGAAAATTTGTCAAAATTTGTAGGCATGAGAGCGCTTACAAGGTAAATTTTTGGCTAAAACGGTGTCGTTATTTAGGTCAAAGTCCCATAACTCCTTCAAAAAGTATCGACCAAGGCTGATTTTCGAACTTGACCAAGGTATTAGTGATATAAACATTTGGTATAAATTTCATCAAAATCCGTCAAAATTTGTAGTCATGAGAGCGCTTACAAGAAAGTGTGACGGACGGACGGACACACAGACACACGGACGCCCAGCATTTCTATGTCCCCGCTCCGCGTTGCGGCGGGGGACAATAAAGGGATATTGAGTAAATGTACATGGGACAAAATCTCTATAGGTACATGGTGAGAATAAGCAAATTGAACAACGCTTTTATTGTTGTTCTTCATCTTGAAGTCACCTTGATTACTGCAACAAGAGCAAATACTCCTTCCTCATATAGTAAGTTCAAGACACCCCCTTAAACGAGTTTGAGCGGAATTCACTTGCTAAATGTTGAAAACGCAACATCCATGTGTCCTCTTTGTCGTGGATGCGGGTTCGTCAACAAGCATTACTTGTCAGCCAAAAGTACTCTTACAAATACTGTCATCCAGTGCCCGAAAAGGGACCCATAGACATTACAACATATAAATGATCACAGGGCACTCATCGAGTAGATTGTAAGAAAACTTGGCAAGTAAAATCGGGAGATGTGGGCCATATATATATACAGATGGCAAAAAATAGCTTAAATTTTTACAAAACGAGAGATAAAAGTTGAATTTATACAAGTACACTATAACTAACAAAATAAAAAGAGCATTTACCTCAAGCATGAGGATCTTTTTACGGACGCCATGCTGCACGTGAATTTTGATTGAATATGTCGACGTGTTGTTAGGCACGGTACATCTGATTTTCAGGGGGGAGGGGGCTGGGATTTTTACCAGAGCCGGGATATTTTTTATTTCTAGTATTTTTTTCGCTGGACACTATGCTAGGAAATTTTGTTGAGCCAGGCTTTTTTTTCTCTAATGGACAGTGTCAGAACCAGATTGTTTATTTTCTACCAAGGTGCTGGTCAGAAATTTTCTTTTGGCAAAAAATTGGGCCAGGAATTTTTTTTTCTAAAAAATACAAGCCCCCCAACCCCCTGAAAATCAAATGGTCCGTGCCTTAGAAAATGACAATAACCGCTTTTAACACCAAATTTTTACGTGTCTGTGTGACTGGTTGACGCTACTTTAGCAATTGATGATACCTCCAGTTTTTGAAGGCTTTCACACTGTTAGTACTGTAATTTTTGGGTGTTCTTGTTTAATTTTATTGAAACAACGGCAGAAGAATACCGAAGGAACAAGGGAAGCGATGACTACAAAAATCGAAGTCCAAAGACATGGCAAAAACGGTAACAGATAAAAACAAAGACAAAACAAGGGCGTGAGACAGCTACAATGCACGGAAATAAAAAGATAATATTAAGAACTAAGGCACTCATAGTGTGAACTCCCATGAAAACCGGGAGTGACATCAGGTGCTCCGGAAGGGTAAGCATGTCCTTCTCTGCTAGCGGCACCCGTCACACTATCAGTGAGTAAATCCAGGGTTGAGTCAAATCCGTGAAGACGTGAAATCTAGCTAAAAATGTCCGTTTTCATTTGGGACACAGACACGTCATATCTGTCAATGATGTCATGGTGACGGCCATAGAATTTCTGAAGGGATGAAAGTAACAAAGGCTGAACAAATACCTGACTAAGCAGCTTTTGGGACAGTGTTTTTGCTCTAACTAAAAAGTCACTGTATAAACTGCATGCCCGACAGTAACGAATCAACTGTGAAATGTACACTCCATAGGCTGGAGATGTAGGTATATTGCTGCTCCATAGGCTGGAGAGGTAGGTATATTGCTGCTCAGAAAGGGAAAGTTCACAATTGGGAAGTTAAAATCATCATGTTTGTCATACAGCTTAGATTTCAAACGTCCATTTTCGTCAATGTATAAAGATCTAAATACGAAGCTGAAGTAGGTGTATCGGTAGTCTCTTTAATTTCAAGCTCATTGGGATAGATCTGGTGTAAATATTCCTTGAATTTTGGATTATTAAGAGAAAGTACATCGTCTATGTAGCGGAAGCTGAAATTAAAGGACTGGGCTAAATGTTTTTGTTTTTTTCTGTGTAAGCCCTTGAAATGTTTTGTTTTTGTCATGTTGCTTCTATTTGTGTTAAGTATAAATTACCATGCTTCATGGATATTTTGTTTTAAAATTTCCTCTTTCTCCGTTTTTTTTTACTTTGCATTCGATTCCCGGTGTATTAAGGAAGGCCTTTTTCAAAAATTACTTATTTCATCCAGTTGGAGGGAGTTATATTGCAAGTTAAGATAGAAAACATGGCCACCAGCAGATACATTTTCTATCATCCAACGCTATTGAAAAAACCTTTTTAGTTTCAGCAGTAAGCGATACATGCTAAGGGACCGACCATTTAACCTGAAGGGGGGGGTTATGGTTTTTTTTTCTGGACAGAAAATTTTTTTCGCGCTTCGCGCGAAACAAATTATTTATTTTTTGCACGCGTATCAACAAAATATTTTTTTTTCAAAATTAACATTATTTTTTTGGGCAGAAAGCCTCATTCAGAAAATTTTTTTTCATCATTTTGGCAGCCAAAATATTTTTTTCACATAAAATCAGATCCAAAATATTTTTTTAGAAAAAAACCATAGCCCCCCCCTTCAAGTTAAATGGTCGGTCCCTAAGAGTTTAATAATCTTGAACACCCACATTTTTCAAATATTGTACCGTTATTGTCATGCCTGCTAAAGCAGATAATGAGTTTTGTGATAACATCATAATTTCCAATGCAATTAAAGTTAAAAAAAAACCACAATTATAATATGCAGAAATAGACTTAATTCACAGAGTAAATAACAAAAGACCGAAAGTAAGCTGATACCATTCCAAGGATATCCCGTGAAAGCATGAATGCTAATCTTTGTATCAAAGTAACTAAACATTTGTTAAATACGTATTAAAAAATTCAGATATTGATATCTTAAACAAATTTTTATCTACTTTAATATAGCTTTTAAGATATATTTTTTCAAAGTCGATTTTAAAAGAATATTTAACAGTTTTAATTTGACATCAGAAGCGACTTGATCTGGTGTCCATATTAGCTGTTCGCTAACTAAAAAATTTGTTTACAGTAGTCCGGGCCATTGTTCTTAAAAGTTTGGATGCGTGCCCTAATAGCAATTGTTTAAAACTCTATCATGCACACCTAAAAAGCCACGGCTTATAACCTCTGACTTGCTCACACTAGATCTAAGACCCATGTTATTGTTTATATATTCATATTTTTTTTTCATTTTAGTGAAACAATGCCACACCAAGCAGAGATGAATAATCGAAATGGTGTTGAATATGACAGTTCCTTTTGACAAGCAGTTCGCTTTTTTTAAGAAATAAAACCGATTCAATAAATCTGTCCCCACTGTCAGTTTATTACATGTATATCGTTTGTCAGCTTCTGTGTTAAAGAAAACAAAATTTCATTAGATGTGGACGGAAACAGACACAAAATATTGTGTTCATGCATACATAATACAAAAATACCTATTAAAGTACTATAATGTACAGCATTTTGTCATCTTTTTACAAAGGAACTGCCAGTTATTGATATAGAAGCAAACAATGAGTTAGCCTCCACATAACTGCATTTGATTGGTTAACCCTAGGAACAACACAGTCAAACAACAAAGTTATGCCCACGACTCGGATAGTTGAGATATGTCATATCTAATCATTTTGTCGTTGGAAGGGACTGTCTGTTACAGCGGTTTTCCGTCATTTAACTGAAATGATTGAGATGATTATCATAATTGCGTTGTAGAATCTGGCCGTAACGGATGTCCTTTTTCTTTAAGAGCAATAAACACGATTATAATATGCAGAAATAGAACAACTGTTTTATAAACAGTGTCAAAATATTCAGACATTATAAACCAACATGAAACATTTGATTCATTCTAGATATAAAACAAAATTGTGCTCATACTGACGGTAAAAAATAGTTCGATGTTCATATTTGCCCTTTAATATGAGTCCCATTTTATCGCAGACAACAAGTTAGTCTGGCTGTCTGAAGGTGGTATTTATTGTTAACAGGAAAACAGGATGTAGAAATATGGGACGCCATATCGCTGATGGCAGCGATAAACGAATTTGAAGTCTTAACTATAATATTAATGTGGTCTGAAGTAGCTATAGGAGTTTCTCATGTTACGAAAACTGAATTGTCCGACTCAATTTAAAGCGATGTACTTGATGTAGCATTGATTGATAGATTGTAGCTTGCGCCTCTGGCCAATATGACTTACCTCGGATCTATAGCTATGCCAATATGAAATACATTACGCAATGATATTATATTATATGCATTATATTGACTAGGCATTATGATGGACAATCAATAAACTGTATTTCTCGGATATAAATTTTAACACATTTGTTACTTATTGGAGCACATTCATAAATCAGATATAATAACTTATGTAGGATGTTTTTTTTCATTTCAAGAATGGAAAATCTGGATGAGAACCACAAATGCAGACAGGAAGATAATTATGTGATAAAAGAACAAAAAAATATAAATCCAAATCATTTGTCTTCTTAGCTATTTTACCTCGTTGTGACAGTTAATTTTGAAAATAAACCTTAGATTTCAATTTCATCTATCATTTTTTGCTTACAAAATTCATGATTATCCTGTAATTAAAGCTGCGGTATCATTATAATTGAAAGAACTATCGTATAAATTCACAGACACATCGTATGAAATCTGGGACATCAGTAGTAGACACTCGTGTAAATTCCGATAACTCGCTGGTTTCTACGTAATATCAATAACACAAATCAGGACTATAAAGATAAAGAAGTAACATTTTAGTAAAAATTGCAAATATGATAGAGAATAACAACACAAAGGAGTATTTCCGCTTATCAAATCGGGTCAAATCCATGGCAATCGCATAAAAACATTTTTGGAAAATCGTAGAAAATAATGTCCTCGCAGGACGACGTTACCTGCTATGAAAATGAAATATATGACATTATATATTATCATTAGCTAAAGAGCTAACATCGTGGGCTAGGCTGCAAGAAGAAATCTATTATACGTTTAGATGAAGCCGCACCGTATAATAGATTTCTACTTGTAGCCTTACTCACAATGTCAGTTTTTAACCGATGATATTTTTTGTCTTCTTTGTACGTAGAAGTCCACGAGTTTGTCTCTATTACATAGACATTTACACAGTAGGTAACGTTGTCCTGCGAAGGTGTGCTTTTATACGATAAATTGTCCTGCTCTTCTCGGATTGTCCCGGATTCAACACGAATAATATTGAAAAAATGTAAACATGGAGACGCTTTCACCATAGTTCTTAAGATAGGTTGTATTCCTTACATTTGCCATAGTCAATCTTAAATAGGTAGCATATATCATACTACACCTTTGCAATCTCAAATTCATGAGATATGTACAGAATTCCAGTTTCATTAAAAATACAGTTTTCTTTATAACTAAAGAACACATTTAAAAAAAAACACTCACAGTATCGTTACTTTAAATACAACGAAATTCGACAGAAGAACAACGACATGAATTGCTCTGGAAGACCTTAATTCATGATTTTCTATTTTAATGTGTCCTGACTTTTACCCGAATTGATCTGGCTTTTATTCGATTGGTCCCGGAATTTAAACGATGCCACTTTGATTAAATAATGGAGTTGTTCCCGTGTATTGCATCCCACTTCTAAGAAAATGATGAATTTAGAGTTACAGACCTATAAATGACCAGTTAAGCTAAATTTTGCGAATAAAAAAAGGCAAATGAGGGTTTAGTGATTTTTTTGCAGGTTGTGTTGGCAAATTCGGCAAATATTTTTAGAGCTGTGGAACAATTACTTTATTTATTGATGAATAAGAATAATAAGAATAAGAAAACTTTATTTTGATTCGGCATGTTTAAAAATTACAACACAAGCTCTAAAGAGCTTTTAACCGAATAAAAAAACACATACATAACATAAAACAGCAATTCAGATATAGCAACATGCAGAACAAAATAAGTAATTCACACATAGCATACCATAAAATCAATGGCAAATTTGAAAATTCATAAAATTAAACTCAAAGCTTACCATTTAAAATTAAAAAAAAAAATTAAAAATATGTATGTTTTGAATTACATGGAATCTAATGAAAAAATTTACGTTGAGAAAGAGAGTTTGTAAAATTTCAGATAACTCTCTCCGACTTGCATGAATTATCAATTACTGAGGGATGTGTCAAAAACTGTAAAAGTAAAAATCAAATTTAAAATTCATGCATAACTGTAGCGAACCAAACTAGAAACAAACAAAAGCAACATAAATAATAAGCAGCCAAAATGCAAAAGTATTACCTGCAAGCAGAGCAGCGACATTCCACACCATTCCAGGACTGAATAAGACTTTTAAAATGTGGAAAACTATTTTCAGTCCTGAAATGGTCTGGAAGGCTGTTCCATAAAGTAGCGGCAGCAAATTTGAAAGATTTTCTACCGTAATGAGTCGACTTCACATGTGGTACATCCAGAACATTTACATACCTGAAAGAATATTTTGATTGTTTAATAGTAACCAAATTTTGTAAGCATACAGGAGCTATATTATTCACCATCTTAAATGTTTCTAGAGCCATTTTTCTTAACCGTCTGATCTGCAAGGAAGGCACCTTAGCTTTATGTAAGAGGTCCTCATAGGAGCTATTATAATCCTCGTAAACAAAACGGAGTGCTCTTTCCTGCACTTTTTCTAACTTTTTTGAGTTTTTCTCGGTACAGAAGTGCCAAGCCAAAGGGCAAAAGTTAAAATTACTAAGAATAAAAGTGTGAAATATAGTAAGTTTACTGAGCCTATCCAAAAAATAGCTCAAACGTTTTAAAACATTGAGTTGCTGTGAAGCCTTCCTGCAGATCGAGCTGATATGAGATTCAAAATTCAACTGATAATCGATATCAATGCCTAATAATTTAACTGTTTTTTCACATGTAAGATTAGAATTTTCAATTTGTATAGAAAGATTTTTATCAAATATCTTTTTGCCAACAGCCAAAACTTGAAATTTGTCCGGGTT